>JARJHM010000384.1:0-303122 GCA_033356055.1 Carex pumila | reverse complement strand
ATAATATTATATATATATATATATATATATATATATATATATATATATATATATTTCTAGAAATATGAACAAAAAAGAAAGAAAATAGGAATACAAAGGAAAAAAGGAAATAATGTACCTCCAAATAATGGATTCAATATAAGAAAGTCGAAGGCACGAAGAGAATGGAGTCAGTTCTGTAAGCCAAAAAGAAATGCAGACTTGTATACGAATGTGTCAGGAACAGTACATGTGAACAAGTAAAGTATGTAAACCAATATGTACTGGCAAGCAAACAACATAAACAAAACATTGAAAATTTGTGCATATAAACATATATTTACAAACACATTTTAAAGCATATAAACCTGTGTTTACATATATTGAAAAATCTGTGTTTACAAACACATTTTAAAGCTTATTCTTCAAACACATTTTAAAACATATAAACTTGTATTTACAAACATTGAAAAATCTTCATTTAATAGATTTATTGTTCAAAATGAAGACTATTTTTTTAGTTATTAAATATCAAAAGCTGTTAATTTGCATAATTAAAATTAGAACAAACACCCCACCGCGTCTTCGAGCTAACTGGGTTTAAATTGTACTTTAAAGTACTTTAAAGTACGTTCAAGTACTTATAACTAATTTAACTAGTTAAAGTACTAGTAGTTAATTAATGATTAGAGAACCGTTAACAATTTGGTGGATTGATTCGGAGATTGGTGATTACAACTGTTCCTAACAAACTGTCCACGAAATTAAAACATAGTACAAAAGCATGCAAAATTAACATTTAAAACAATCAAATTAAAACTGCAATGCGTTAAAACAACAATTCATTAATTAATGACAAATTAATAAATTACGTTATTAGTGGACGGTTAAACTCAGTTAAACCAATTCGGAGACAAACTTGAATTTGTTGGCTCGGAATACAGAAACATTTCTCTTATAAATAAGTTCTCTATAATTCAGACGGGACTTAATTCCTGGCATTGGATGCAAACCAAGTTTAATGTCATCTCTGTTTGGGCCGGACTTTTAGGTCAAGCTCTAACTACAAAAATCAACGTACAAAATTCATCTTGGTTAATGGGGGGTTCTGATTTCTGAGCAATATAGATGACAGACTGTTGCATGGAATTCGTATCGTCACCATTAACTCAAAATAGAATCTTTTGAGTTAATGCATGTTCGTCATTTAATCTGTTTTAAGATTTGTGAAAATTAAATTCATGCGAATATTAAAAGGTCTTTTATGTTACAGGCAAGAGTCAGATTAGATCTGTTTATAATCAGATAGTTGAGATTCATTAACTCAAAAGATTTCTTTTTGAATTAATGTAGAGGATACGAATTCCTGTTGCATGAGCATCAAACTCGGTTTTTTACAACAAACTAAACTAGGTTCATAAAAAAAAAAAACTAAACAAAAGAGAATATTTTATTTATAGAGATTATAGCTTTATAGAAATTATTATCAAATAATATAAAAAAAAAGAAAAGAAAGGGCACTCTCAAATTTTTGATGGAATAGATGGATCCGAAATTTTCAAACTTTGGAGCCATTTTTTTATTTTTTTTGCCAGCGGGATTGTCTGTGGTCGAATCATTGTGAATCTGTGCAACAGAAAAACAAATTTAGGATCTGAATAAAAATCCGGCTTCAAAATTTGAATCAATTTTTTTTTCGGGTCCATTTATTCCATCGAATAATCCAACCCCTCTTTATGTTTTCTATATTATTTAATAATAATTTCTATAAGTAAAAAATCCCTAAAATAAGTTGGCTGGATCAGTTAATTTAGAAAAAAAAATTGTGATAAAACAACTTAAACATAGTACAACTAGAGTGTTGCTAAGGTCATCAAGTATCTTGGTAAACTTAACTCAAAAACATCTTGGATTGGCTTTAAATGATACATCCAAACTATTGAAACCGATCTATTTTCACAAATAGTATAAAGTCAAGTGGTAGAAAAAAGATAGTTTGTAAGTTAATTTTATTATGTTCATTTTTCATCATATTTTGACTACTTGACTTTATACTAAATTAATTCAAAAATTTATAAATTCTACATGTAAAAACATTACTCATTAAGCAGCTCGGTTTTAATAGTTTGAATTCATCGTTTAAAAAAATATGATATATTTTTGAGTTAAGCTCACATTAAAACTTGATTAACTTAAAATATCCCTAATTTTACTCATATAAACATCTATTACACTACTATCAAGGTTTTAAATAGCGCATGATATAGCTTTTAAAATCTGAAAAAAGCTATAGCGCAACTGTAACTAGCTATTTTGAATCATTATAAAAGAAAAACAGTTAATAGCGGTATAGCTTTTGATATCCAAAAAAACTATAACACGATTATTGCATAACTATAGTTAACTATTTAGAACCCTGATTAATATTGATTTTCAACATCGTGGAGGGGAAGAGTTTCACCAGTGTTACTGGCTTTTGAACTGAAAACGCTGACAACTCAGGTAACGTGTTTTATGTTTAAACAGTCGGTTCAAGTAGTTTATTTAATCCAGGTATAAAGACAATTGGAGGAAACTATTTTGTGTTTTTGGAGCTTTTTACTATTTTAACTGATCCGTGTTACACAAGTCATAGCTGGTCCCTTTCGTACTACATTTTTGTCCCTTTACTTCATTATATAAACTTTTCAAATCTGTCATATATTTTTTTTTTCAAAAAAAATTAATCTTCTAAAATGTCAACTATAAATAAAATAATATTGAATTCGCTACGCCAACTCAAGGTTCCAATGTGCAACACCCAATGTTATCAAATCACCTAATTTTACTTAAGAGTGGGGCCTAATATATATAATACACAACGGTATGGGCTATGAACTCATATTTTTATTTTAAAATTGAAACAGTTGATTGAATTTTTTTTATCATTATTTCTATATAAAAATATACTTGAAAAAAGTTACATTTTTATTTTTTATTTTTTAATATAGATTAAAGATTACTTGATTTGAAAATTTTCTACAATCCAAAAATAATGGTTTTTATCTATTAAAAAATTACATAAAGCTCAAAAAATATAAAATTTAATTTGCAAATATATTTTTCATACAAGATTCATGTGTGACGGTTCGGATTAACTATTTTAACTTTAAAAATAAAAATAAGAATTTTACCTAAGGTTTCAAATTTAAAAAGAAAAAAAGAAAAAAAGATATGAGTTCACACACAGATTGATCCCTAATATAGTAATATGTCTCTTACCGTAGCCTCACTCTCTAATTAAAAAAAAATATATATTCTTTCTTTTTCTAGTTATTTTTGAATCAGACACTACATTACTAGAAATCTGTTTTGTCCTGTGTCATGATAACTCCATGACTCCCGATACCCGAAGCCAACGAATGAAAGAAAACCAATCTCTCTGAAACAGTTTCTCTTGTGACATATTGGGTAGGGATTCTTTTTTTGAAAGACCATTGGTGGGGTTTCTCCACACACCACATCCCTGATGGGTACAGTGTACAGCACTGCCAGACCTTATCTGTCTGTCAGTGTCAGGTACCTTCCCTTGTCAGAGCACCGGATTGTTTATGGCTTCCTTATACATTGCTTATACCGTTGAGTCTCAACTGACAACGGGTCCCACTGGCTTTTGTAAAGGGAGAATTACAGGTATACCCCTCAAAACTTTTGAAATTACAAAGTTTGTAATAGAAGGGAATAAAATTAGTAAATTTGTGAGTTTTTAAATTTTAGAAGGGTTAATATTACAATATTATGAAGTTTAGAAGGGGTAATAATTTCGATATTTTTTGAGGGGTATACATAAAATTCGTCCTTTGTAAAATTATGGCTTCAACTAGTACTAAGCAGTGGTCTGATTCTATGTTATAATGAATAGCATTAGGACTTGGGAGTGGCTGGTGGTGTAGACGGCCGGATGAGTTTACTGATCATCGTGTTCTGAGAACAAAATTAAAGATGTGCATCCATACATGTATAAAGAATATTAGTGCGAGGTTGCATATTCCAAATTCTAATAGAAAAAAATTCTTTATTGTAATAATAGAGATATTAAATAATTGAGTAGTTTGATGTCCAAATTTTACTTTAAAAAATATCTGAGGAAAACATTTCCGTTATTCTTCTAAATTCAAACAGTGAATGAAGTAATGTAAGAAAAGTGTTGTTCTGGTTATAGCATAATTAAAAAAAAGTGTTAATTTTTTGTTTTGAAAATATTACGTTAATAGAATAGCACTATTTTTTTTATTCTGAAAAGAAATTGCGTTTGAATTGCAAATTCATATAAAAATAAATAAAAAATAGTGACGTTGAATTTTAACGTAATAGCGATATTGGGAAATAGTAATAACTCTTTACAATTTGAGAATTGAAGGGTCACGTGAAAATAAAATTTGACAAGGAATATTAAGTCGGATGAAAAGTATCATTTTCAATTAGCTTTATTTAGTTTTCTATTTTAACTTTTTTTTCACACCTCAAAGGTCCGTAGGTGACTTCATTTTAGAAGAAAAAAAATCCCTGCTGATTTGATTAAACTCAGGTGTTGCTAGCCTAAAAAATATTGTGTCGAGAATCAACTTTTAATTTTGTAACAAAAATAATACCATCCGTAGAAAATTACAGGTTTAAAATTCACAATTCAAATAAGAAAATGTCCTTTAAATATTAAATTGTTGAAAAACCTTGACCACCAAAAGTTACCCAAAAGAATTAAAAAATCTCTGTCTCAAGCACATGTATGAAGACAAGAAGACAAATCGAGAAAGCATACGAGCATTTATTTTAAGTAACCGACTTTGATGGATATAATTGTTTTTAAAAGCATATCAGAAAACCAGTCGAAACTGCAAAGTACTTCAGTATCAATTTTTCAATACAATACAATACAATAAAGTACATTACATGCTGGTTTTACTAAAGGGGGGCCCAGGTTCAGGCACTAGACGCCACATCCTGGCTTTGATTTTCAGATATTAGCCAGATAAATCTGAATCCGCTAATTTGTTTCCTGCAGGAAAAGGAATAACAAAAGTCATGAAAAAGAGTACGATTTTAATACTGGAACAACTCTTTTTTGACAGAATCATGGACCCAAAATTCTCGATTTACATGTTGAACAAAACAGATAAGAGGTAAAGAGGTATAGTCACAATCAGGGGCGGACCTACAGTGCTGCAGGGGTAGACAGTTGTTTATTTCTGAAACTTTTTTTAGTGCATATCAGAAAGAGTAAGGCTACGTTGCTATGGATATCATAAGGTCATCTGTGCTACGATTTCAAAAACTTATGGTATGAATTTTAAATTTCGATTTAAGTAGTTCAGTAAATTAATTATATAATGAACTTGTAGAATATTAATTTTTACTATTTTAAAATTTTTTTACTATTTTTTTATAATTTATGAAAGATAACAAAAAAACAACTTAGAATATTAATAATTTTCTTTAATTTTTAAGTCATTTTTTTGTTTTTTTCATAAATCATAAAATATAGTTAAATTTTTTTTTCAAAAATAGTAAAAATTGGTATTCTACAAACTTATTATATGACTAATTTGCTAAGCTACTTAAATAAAAATTTGAAATTTATACGATAAGTTTTTAAAACCATAGCACGGATAACCTTATGCTATTCATAGCACCCAAGCCTTACTCTATCAGAAAACTAGTCGAAACTGCAAAGGCCTTCTGTTTCAAATTTTCAATACAATAGAATACAAGTGAGTCTATGGTACAATGCATATCACGGGCTGGTCCGTGCTACGGCTCAATATTTGAGTTTGCAAAATCATAATGGTCGATCCGAACCGTTCATCTTGTTCTCCATATTAATATGTGTTTGGAGACCAAATTTTATATTTTTTGAAAGTTTTTTTACTATTTTTTTATATATTCAGAAAATTACTTGATCTAAAAATTCTGGATCATCCAAAAACAGTGATTTTCAATAAATCAAAAGAATAGTAAAAAAATTTAAAAAAAATGTAAAATTTGGTCTCCAAATACACATTAATATGGAGAATAAGATGAATGGTTCGGATCGACCGTTAGAATTTAAAAAAACTAAATATTGAAACGTATTACGGACCAAATCGTAATATGCATAGTTCCATAGACTCACTCGTAGAATATAATACAATACATGTTTTACTAAAGAGGGGCCCAGGTTCAGGCACTAGGCACCACATGGCCCACATCCCTGGCTCTGATTTTCAGACATTAGCTAGATAAATTTGAATCCGCTAATTTGTTTGCTGCAGGAAAAGGAATAAAACTTTGTTAACATAAGTCATGAAAAAGAGTACGATTTTACCACTGGAACAACTCTTTTATGACAGAATCATGGACCCAAAATTCTCGATTTACATCTTGCTACCTCCGAGAAAAAAAAGTGATAAGAGGTGCAGTCACAATCGGTGCTAGCATAGGTGGAGACAGTGTTGTAAAAGACAGTCTTAATGGCCGATTAAACACTTGTTTAATCATTAACGGTGGTTAAATCGTTATGAACACATTAATCAGAGATCTATTTACAGATTTTTCCTATTAATTGGTTAATTATTCTTGATTATTCCTTTTATTTCAATTAATATTTTTTTTTTCTGTGACTGCATGTGACAATAAGTTTCATATATTCTATATTGTAGTTTTATTTGTGTTTGAATATACATGCAATATTTTTTATATGTTTTTTCATTTTACTTATTTTGAAATTGATTAGTTCTTCTATTATTTATATAACATATATTTTTCTTATTTATTGATGTATTTTTTTTTTCAATTAGTACCCTATGTTCATATGTGAAATTAAGTTATTATCATAAATTAAATTTAGTAATTTTCTGTTAGAATGCTTCATTTCTTTCAAATAATATTTTATTAGTACTTGAAAAACCTTAATTCTTAAATTTATTTTATTAAACAAATGTGTACTTATACATATAAAGTGTGTGTTGTTAAGAAGAAATAAGGGTAGTGTCCTGTTATAATAATATAATTAATTTAAATTAAATTTATTTAGTAAGTTTGATGAGTTGAATAAATTATTTTTAATAAATTATGAATATATACATATAATTTTAATAAAAACGATTAATCATCAGCATAATTCCGATTAATCAGCCACATACCGACTAATCGCTTGATGGTACATTGTCTGTCTGACAATCACATACCGTTATTTATAACACTAGATGGAGGTGATATGCAGGGTTCACATAAATAAATTGTAGTGCATAGAATTAAAAATTGACAGAAAAAATTTGATAAACGATTCGAGTAATTCAACTCAAATTACAAGAAACGCCTAAAATAACACAGCATTCTCAGAGAAAAAGAAAAAGAAAAAGCAAGATGTTATATTATTTTTCGATTCAAACTGTATTTGGCATAATTCATCGGAATATACAACCATATCAGCTTAAATAAAACTCAACATATTATAATTTGAGTGAGGCTATGATGATATGCATAACGCATATTATAAATCAAACCGCGCTATAGATTTCTATTTCTATTTCTATTTTTATATTTCAAACAGTGGATCTGAATTATTAAATATGATCTTTATATTAAAATATATCTGCATACCAAATTTTATATATATATTTTTATTTTGTATTATTTATTTAGATATAAAGAAAACTACTGCTTTTAGATAGTACATAATTTTCAAATTAACTTATTTTCTATCTATCTAAATAAATGGTAAAACAAAACTAAAAGAATATAAAATTTGGTCTATAGGTACACTTTTATTTGAAGATTATGTTGAACAACTCAAATTGACCATTGAATTTTAAAAACAAAAATAAAAAACCATAGCACAGAGCATTGTGTAATATGATTATTACCATAGCTTCACTCTTACAATTTATACATTGATGCATATTTAACGAGTGTGTATTCTCTAGATTAGTGCTGTAAACAATGGTATACGGTGGTCGGACAGATAAGATATCGCCAAATAATTAATCAAGAATAATCGAAAATAATTGTCTGAATCAGAAAAATTTATAACAATTTGATTACCTCTAATAACTAATTGACCAATTAATCCGCCTAAACATACGTTTTTTACGACACTGCTATAGATATTTGATATTTCAAAATTTGAGATATCGCAAATTCATATTTGACTTATCTAGTTTGGCATTAGCCTGCCCCAACTTATCTGGGTCAAGGTCAAAACCTTGATGGTGTAGTTTTGTTTTGGTTTTAGTAATTGAAGGACGAAGACCAAGAAAAAAAATAGATATTCAAAATTTAATGCTCAAATTGAATGCGAGTTAGATGATTTCAATCTGAGTCTCGCACTTTTATAAAACAGTGATGGTCATGAAAACGAAATGTTTATCAAATAACCTTTTGAAATAACAAAAATGCACGTAATAAAATATTAGCTCACTGAATGGGCACTTGCGTTTATTATTTTCGGTTAAAGTATGTTTGGTGACCAAATTTTATACTTTTTTGAAAATTGTTAACTACATTTTAGATGGGTATAAAATCATTATTTTTGAATGGTCAAGAAATACTGATTTTGTATCTATTTATTTGGTCTTCAAACACATTTTAACCGAATTTTTTTATTAACATCTAAAATTAATAAATAATTTCAAAATTTACGCCTCATGCGAAAGAATTTTGAAATATGTCCAAACCGGAGATTAAATTTCCAATTTTAGGTAATATTTTCCGAAATTTATTTTCCGATTCTAAACAGTCCAAAATCGGAGATTAAATTTCCAGTTCCAAGAACCGAAGAATTAATCCCTAGTTCTAAGTTTTTTTTTAATTAAAATTATTGTTGTCAGAATTGTGTCGTAATTTTTTTGTATTTTAAAAAATGTCTGTGAATTGTAACATTAAATTCCCCCCTCTTTGTTTTGCGCCTTGCATTTATGTGAATTTGATGTTTCCAATGAATTTGATGTTTTCAATATTTGAAGTTTCTACTATTTATAATTTTATATATAAAAAAAGTTTAGAATCGGAATTAATTCTCTATTTTTTGGAACTGGAAATTTAATCTTTGATTTTAGACTGTCTAGAACCTGGAAATAAATTTCCGGTAATTTGGTCTAAAACTGAACATTTAATCTCTGGTTTGAACAAATTTCGAAATTCTCCTGCATGGGGTGTAGATTTTCAATAATGAGGGCATTTTAACCCTCATCTTTCAAGAAATATGCGTAATTCTAAAGGACCAAAAACAATCCAACAATACCGAACAAGTTTTTATCAAATCTAACAAATTTATGTCATGTTTAAGTCACAAAACCCTGTCGGTAGGTGTGATTAAATTAAAAAAGTTAGTGGCAAAAGCCGGATAGTTCGGAACCAAAAGTGCCTAGAATTGCTAAAATAACATATAATCATGATTTGAAGTTTCTTCTGCATGTGGGGCTGATTGATTGATTGTTTATTAATTTGTCTCTAATCAATAGCCTACATGATGCTGTGGGATCTATGCCTACTAATTATAAAATAAACTTATACGGGGCCTGAGAGAAGGATGTTTCGCTGATTAATTTATTTAGGTGGCCAACTTAGAAAGTTTCCGACCCGAAACACCACAACTAAAGTCTAAAGGTAACATCAAACACAAAGCAATAATAACAAGTTTACAACACGTATCAGTGTAAAACTGGACCAGGTTTACTTGGGACCATGGCTTAGCGGTCTCTGGTCCGTGACGCAAGGGATATCATCATTATTTTATAGAAAAATAAAAGTTTAGCTATTTACGTTTTTTATATTCACGAGTGGACTGGCAAAAAAGTTCGTGGCTCGTGGTCCATTCGGTATTCGCCCATGAGTCAATCGATAACAGCTCGTTCATTAGTAGATCGAGTTAAAATTAGCTCGCTCGCTACATACTCGAGCTTGAGTTTGAGTTTGGCCTAACTCGGCACGAGCCAGCTCGATCGTTAACAAGCTATTTAATATACATAGTTTAATAATTTAATCAGGTCTGTTCACTTCAGATTAAAAATATTATGGTCTATGAATGTTATAGCCAGTGCTATGGTAATTGCATTTTAGACTGTGTTTAAGTTGATTAATAATTTTGTATGAAATATGTGTGAATTAATTAGAAGCAATTAAGTTAATTTGTATGAATTTGTTTGATTTGGTAGACATGAATTTATTATGTAAATATATTTGTATAAATTTAGGATTTTGATATATTTGTATGTATTAATTTAACTGTAAATTTAATTTATAATAGTTGATTTGCTTAATTATAATTGAATTAAGAGTATTTCTCAGTAATTAGTCATATGAATGTTATTTTATTTTAGTCATACAAATTTATAAATCTGTCAAGCTAGTAACGAGCTAGCTCGGCTCTCTCGAATAAGCCACGAGTCAGTCTTGCGCAATAGTTTTAGCTTGAGACCTAAAATCCATACTCGCTCGTTCAGCTTGATACACCAACAAACCGAATACGAGTGTGGCCTAGCTTACTCTTTAACAGCTTGTTACCACCTCTATTCACAAAGGATCTATACATTCAAATTTTAAATATACGATATTGTCTGAAATTTTTATTTATACCTTTAAAAAAAATAAACCAAAACATCATAAATTTAATAGATTTTCACATTTATCCGGGCCACAAAGTCAATTCATGGCCCACTTATGAAGGATTGCAGATGGGCTTAAGGTTCCTCAAAATATAAATATATTCAATATGACAGTGCATTTTTTGTACTTTCGGAGACCTTTAAGCCAATATGTGGCCCAAATAAACGTGAAAATTCCTCAAATCTAGAGTGTTTTGGTTTATTTTTGTTTGTTTGTGCTATAAATAAAAATTTCAGCGATATTGCATTCTGAAGACTGTTTTTTTAATATATATTATATTTTAATATATCTTATTTTTTATTTTTTTATATAGGCAAAAAATCACTTTTTAGATGGTCCATAAACAATAAATTTGTACCTATCTAAAAAATAGTATTTAATATATATATATATATATATATATATATATAATTTGGTCTCCAGGTATATTTTAATATGAAAATCGTGTTGAACAGTTCAAATCAACTGTATGGAATTTGAAAATATAAATAAAAAATATGAAACACAATGAAACATGAATGACATGAAACATTTGAAAGCTCATTTAATTAGAATGATTTATATTTACTATTTAGATATATATAGTTTTGTGTGATTTAAAGTAAATTATATGATAAATATTAAGAAAATTCAAGATTTTAACACATAACACAGAATGTGCATTGAAAAATTATAATAAACTGGAGATTAGTTTGATCCGATCCAATTATGGTTGTGGTTGTATTTAAACCGTATAAAATTTTATCACGATGCAAGTTGAATATAAGACAAATATTTAACATTTTTCTCTGCTAATACTAATTTTCTGAATCAAAAAATTAAATTATAAATTATTGTTGATGCTTTGTAGAATAGTAGCTAATTTAATGTTGTGTTAGGTTAGTAAAATAGTGAGAAAAATTACAAAAGTCAAACAAAAAACAGTCCATATTTATTAATCCAAAAACACTCAATTAGAATATTGTAGTTCAAAATAGTACTAATCTAAGTTAATAACTATTCTTTATCCATCCAAACGTATCCATAAAAAGAGCTATAAAGCATATTAATTTTTAAAATACGAATATTGTTTAATAATTATAAATTATCCAATCTTTGTTATAGGTTGAACAAAATTCATTTAAATAAAAATATAATACATATTGAAGAGTGAAGAAGAAGTAATACAAACGATGCATTCTTTAATAATTTGAAAAAAAAAGAAGAAGACAAGATATCCACCTAACATGGCGCGGATATTTAAATAAAATAGCTATAGCTGATAGCAAAATAATAATTTTAACAATCAGCTATAACGATAGAAAAAAATAAATTCTTTTTAAGCATTTAGTATGATATTATTTACATTAAAATTAAAAAAAATGTAATATAAGAAATGTCATTGACAGTATCATGCTATTGTGATATTGATTTTAAATGACTATTGCTTTCAGCATCCGGAAAAATATATATTTACAATGTTTGATTTTAATATAGATTACAATAGCTATCAAAATTAAAGAAAATCAATAATGGCTTTTATTAAAAAAAGAAGAAGAATATTCTAAAAGGAATGATTTCTGTCAAGTAATAGAGAAAATCCACCATTGCTATCGCCAAAACAACAACCATGAATTATAAAATCGTAATAACAAAATAATCGCACATTATTATATTCATTTCCTTACAATTTTCGTCAAATACGATAAAAAAAAATAACATTTATAAAGTCTGAAATTATCTTCTAAAAGAATGAACTAAACGGCTACTAGATTGTGTTCCCGGCGTGTAATTGCTTTATATATAGTTGTTAATTTTAGAACAATAATAATGATCGTGCATAATAATTTTGGGAGCAAATCTAAAGTGTCATGTGCTCACTAAGAGGGGTTGGTGAGTACAACTTTAAAGATTTATTGGATTGCCTTCAAATGACAGATCCAAACTGCTAAAATCCGTCTACTTCATGAGTGATGTATATAGATACAAAATTTTATAAATTTTGAATTCATTCAGTACAAAATCAAGCGGTCAAAAAATGTTGAAAATTGTATTTCAAAAAAAAAATGTTGAAAATTGAATACACTTGTAACATAACTTATGAAAGGTTAATTATTTTAACTGCTTGACTATGTACTAAATAAATTTAAAATTTTGAAAAAGTTTCATATACATGCATCACTCATCATGTAAATAAATTTCAATAGTTTGAATTTATAATTTAAAAACAATTCAATAAACTTTTAAAATTATACTCATTAACTTCGCTTGATGAGCAAATCAAGTTGTTCTGCTCATAATTTTGATTTTACATGTGAAATTGTACCAACAATGTGTATAGATTCATACATTTCTTACATCAGCTTCATGTTCTTCTTGCGACTCACGTGTCATTCACGTGGCTTCACATGTTTTAAAATTTGAAAATATTAAATAAGGTCCTTCGCAGCCCCTAATACAGACAAAAAATGTTGCGCAAGTCTCTCCGTAACGAAAATGATTAGAAAAAAAGAAAACTAAAATATCTAGCCAAGGATTAGGAGCTGTAATTATTATAAAACCGATTCAAACACATAATCAGATACTGCTTTAATGTTTGTCTGAATATGACCGAGTTTATGCCGAAACTTTTAAATGTATTTTCTCATAAAAATATAAATAAAAAAACCCTCATTTAAATTCGATTTCTGCCATAGCTTCACCTAGTGGATACGGACACATTTACTGGGGAGCACATTCAGTGGATGAGGCTCCAGAATAAAGTCTGTATCTTGAAGATGAGATCTCAAAATAGAGTCTGCATCTTGCGAATAAGGCCTCAAAATAGAGTTCGCATTCAAATACATAAAAAATCTCATCCGAAAAAAAAAGAGGATCTCATCCGCTAGGTACGGACTCTATTATGAAGTCTTATCCACTAGATGCAGTTTCTAATAAATAAGTCTGCATCCGCTAATTGCAGCCATGACAAAAATTGAATTTTTCAAAAAAAAAAGTTTTTTTTTTTTTTTTTTTTCAATACATGATACATTTAAAAATTTCGGAAGTTTATGCAAATCCACACCAAAACAGAAAGCGGAACAGCACTCACATTGAACTATAAATATTTGATGCAATTCAGAGACTCGTAATCAATTTTGATACTTGCGCTATTACTTGATATATTCTTTATTAAAATGAAAATCCATAAGAGAATTTGAGTATTCCATATTGCCTACTCATTTCTTTAAACATTTGCCGAAGCTTTGATCATGCCACAGCTTTTTATTTTTTTATTATAGATTTTGATACACAGTGATTTTTAAATAATATTTAAAAAATATATATATATTTTTTTGAAAATAAATGAGAACTCGTGTCCCTACACTCAACATGCAGTTATCAATGACTTAGTACCACTTTTTAACTACAGTTATTGAGTGATTTTATTAGATATCTTTGTTCTAAATTTAAACGATAGCACCACTATAGCGTTTATAAATTCTAATTGCCATTAACTTGAGAAAATTGAAGAAAAACAAATCAGCTTTTACTATAAAGGTTTTAAGGGTCACCAAAATCTTTGTTGATCAATAAATATAGTGGCCTGACCCCTGTTTTACCTCAAAAAAAGATAAAAATAAACGGTCGCCAAGCTGCATAAAAATTTTAAGAGGTTCATCATGCGATGATTATAGAATAGTTTTTTAATAAGTTATAACTCTAAATAATGATTCGGGGCAGATAATAAATTTATAGTCTGCTTAATTCTACCTTTTTATGTATAATGTGTAGCTCTTATTTTTGAGAGTGATTATAATCAGATTTATGTTCAGTGCAGTAGATAAGATATATTGGTACCAAAATTACGTTAATGTTATGTACTAACACCATGTTTGGATGGAGAGTAGAGGAAGGAATGAGAGGTTAAGAATAGAAGGGAATGCAATGGAATAGAAAGAAAGATTAATATATTTAATTTCTTCGTGTTTGGTTGATTAATGAGAGAAAATAAATTTAACTTTCCTTTCCGTCTTATTTTTTCTTTGGTTGATTAAAATTTAGGAGGTTAATAAGAAATTTGGTGACTGTTGTAGGTTTGAGAAAAAAAAAATTTGTATGAGAATTATATATGTAAAATATAGAGTTGGGCATTTGTGTTATTTTTTCTAAAAATATTTCTAACAAAATTTCTTTCCATTCGTTACACTCCAATTTGAGAGGAAAACCGATTCTATTAATTATAATGATACAAGGTTAAACCTTTCACCTCCTATACCCTTCACCTTTGACATAATTTTAACAACCAAACACAATTCAACGGAAAAGTTTTTGTTCCTTTCTATTTCTCTACTCTCCATCCAAACAAGGTGTAAGGATATGTTTGGATGTGTTTAGAATAGAGGCTATTTTAGAGTAGCGGCTATTCAGAATACCAATGTGCATTCAGACAACATTTTTGCTATTCAGAATAGTTATAATAACTGTTATTCTCTATTTCTTGTAAATGTTGGAATAGGTACTATTCGGAAATGTGAAGAGAGAGAGGGAAAAATGATTCTTTCTCAGATTTTCATCAACACATTCCCGAAATGACAAAATTAACACTATTTTATGTTATCTCCACGTTGTGACAATTCGTTTAAGATCCCACTTACTTATATTTTCTCTTAATTAGTATCCTGTTAACATCATTATTTATCAGTTACAACTATTCACTATTCCAAATGTACAATCTAAACAACATTTTTACTAATCCGAATAATATAATTTTCATACTAATATAAAAATCATTATTTTTCTCTATTCTTATTTACTATTCTCAAATTTAGCTATTCTAGCTCTCATTCAGACGTACCCAAAAAAATTTGATATCATTGATAGTTATATATGTCAAAACCTACGGTATTAATTTATGATTTAACATAAATTGCTTTATATGATGGCTTGCACTTCAGCATTCAGATTTTTATTGGGACCTCACTACCACAGGTCATTAGCTGCTATATAAAATGTATATATAATATTATATGGTCGCTGGTGCTTCAAAAAAGCAGGGTTAATCTTGAACATCCTATTTTCATAAGCTCTCCTATTAAAAAGAAAGTAAAATAATCTTTAGTAAATTTAAAAGCATTAATCGTGAGAAATAGAGCGTCTTTATTTACCGGATTTTGATACTTTTGAGTTCAAAAAATGAAATCACCTATCGCGCTGAAAACGTGTAGGGCTGATCGGAGTTACCTTTGTCAAGATTCGTGCCAGCAAATTAAAATTCTGAACAACACTGAACCTACAAAATTCACCTGTTGTATTGTATTGGTCGTGCTGCCCGTTTGCAAGTTAAGAGGACAAATTTGCTAATATGTTAGTAAACGCTTAGGAGTTTGGCAAGAGGCATAATGAATTTAGCCATTGACCACAGAACAACTCTTTAAATAATGTGCACTAGGACCAGATGTACTAAGAAATCAAAACAAAGAAGAATCACAAGCAAGAAAATATAAATAAACAACAAACAAATTGCAGGGGTGCAACATTAGAATATCAATCGCATTCATATTAATTCTCTGATCTAAATCAGCCTTTTTGAAGCAATCATGCCGCACACACCTCTTTGAAGCTCATTGTATCAAATAAGGTACCGGAGATAATATAGAGGGTTCTGTCCGAATCTAAAACAAAATTACATCTGGATCAGTGTTTTAATATTCAATTTATATGTGGTATGTAGAAAGCCACCGCATACTGCATATGTGGTATGCCACCGCATATGCAGATTTTTATACGGACTCATATATGTAGATTTTTATGCGAACTTATATATGTTGATTTTTATGTGGATTTTAAATGAGATTTCACACACACACACACACATAAAAAGCATAAGGTAATATGTAGTACATACCACTGTTAATATACACTAAACCGATAATACGTGGTATAAATCATTGTTAATATCTTCTAAACCGATATTTTTGTTATAATATGCTCTAAACAACATATTTGGACAAAGTATAGATTTTCTATTCGGATTGCAACTAAATATTTGGCTAGTTAGGCCGAATATTACTACACTGATCCAGATTAACATGAATTTGTTAGATCCTATTACTGCCGTGGTGACGAACGAACAATTCATATATAATTTGGGAATGACTTTGTACAATAAAAAAGCAAAAAAAAACAAAAAAAACAAAAAAAAGGTTGAAAAAAAATTTAAATTTTTTTTGGCATTTTTGTTAAGTTTTTTTTGCAAATAATTTGTTACTCGCGTTTTATTGGCAAATAAAATATATTGTACGTTTTTTGCATTTTATTCGGAGTTTGGTTCAGTAACGTTAAAAAAAAAACAAATAATACACGAATTTTTTCACGAGTCTTATCATCATGATTATTGCAACTATGCTATTTTGTACTGTAGTTAAACCCAAGGTAAATCGAATTTTGAGCTTATATTAGGATTGTCCGATATATATATATATATATATATATGCATAGATAGATAGATGATAGATGAGTTACGATATATTGCAATGTATATGCATTTTGTACATTGAACTATAAATTATTGAATTTAAAGTCTAAATAATCGATCCAAACTGTTTATCTTGTTCTCCATATTAATATGTGTTTGGAGACCAAAATTTACATTTTTTGGAAATTTTTTACTTCGTTTTAGATTTATTGAAAATTGCTATTTTTTATGGTCCAGATTTGTCTGAAAACAACGATTTTCAATAAATTTGAAAAAATAGTAAAAAATTTCTAAAAAATATAAAATTTGATCTCCAAACACATATTAATATGAAAACAAAATAAATAGTTTGAATTAGCTATTTCAACTTTGAATCTAATAATTATTAGTTGAATGTATAAAAATATCTTTTCATTACGATGTACCGGCACATCTCTCTCTGTATATATATGTAAATTAATATTAAAAGTACCATGTTTGGCAGCCACTGCCTAGTTCTCAAGAGGAAATGTATGGATCTTACACGTAACACCATTACCTTAATGACTGTTGCTGGGCTTCAATGTGGAAATTTGGGCCTGGCCCACTATGTCGAATCAATCTATGATATGAATAAAGAAGTATTGTCCAATCAGTACTGAATTTCTTTTTTCTTTTACCCTTTTATTACCCTTTTCAATGATTATGTATAATCAATCTATGATATGAATAAAGAAGGCAGTATTGTCCAATCAAGGCCATCATAAAATGGTCCCGTCTAAAAAGGCACAAGTACACTCATCATAGCCTCAATATTTTCAAGAGATTAAACCGGGTAACAGCAAATTTTCAGGATTTATAATCATGACAAAGCTACTTGAATAATTAAAATTATTACTCGGAAGGAATATTGGTACGATTGAATAATTAAAATTATTACTAGAACAAAAGTTTTGTTAGCGTTGAATTATACAAAGATCTTTAGTCTGTTTAATCAATATTCTAGCATCATGAACTTATTTATCATTATATATTACATGGCTTCAACTTTTAAACATTCAATGCAATAGGATGCTTGCACATTTATTTCCATGGGACTAAATCTAAACTAAAAATTTTAGTCTTCACCCGGGCACCGTCAAATATAAAATAATTAGATCAAGCTATGAACACGTTGGAACTGAAAACAATTGAGCCGAGTCGAGCTAGACAAAACTCGAAGCCAACACATGACTATAAGGAGCTGAGCCAAGCAAGACTTTAACTTGAAGCTGAAAATACTGGCTCGCCATTCTTCATGCAGACCCGAACTGGTTATATACTAAATCAATTTTCACAGCATCAAATCTCAATATCTCATATATATTGTCCTAAGTTGAGACATAGTAATAGTTAATCAATATCTCACATATGTTGTCCTAAGTTGAGACAATAGTAATAGTTAACCCTAACATGTCAACAGTTCAGACTAAATCAAAATATAATGAATAATTCATACCAGCTTGTTAACGAACTGAGCCGAGTTAAGCCAAGCTTGAACTCGTCAAACAAGATACCAAGACAGAACAAGCAATCTATTTTTAGTTCAAATCTAGATTGAGTGACAATTTCCAAACCGTTTTTGAGCCGACCTCAAACAAATCACGAGCTACGTGTTTTTTTGTTAACCCTAGATGACATAACCTTAACTTCAGACTGACCTAAGTTAAACCATTTACTTAAACGGAATAACTTGTGCCGCATGTGGAGCTCGCTTTTAATAAAATAATGTTTTTCTCCTCTCTATCTTGCTTTACTTTAGGCAATCTAACTTTTGTCCATAACCAAATGAGAATGGTTAAACCGACCTAACTTGAAATAAATAACTTGGATTAGCTGAACTTTGTTCCATAACCAAACACTTTCTTAGGATTTTTATTATGTCATATAACATGAATGATTGCAGAAACTTTCTGCTTGTTGTGCGGCTTGCTACATTAAATCTGGCTCAATTTTTTTTGAGTGAGTCTATGGTACTATGCATATCACGGGTTGTACCGTGCTACGGCTCTATATTCGAGTTTTCAAATCCTAACTGTCGATTCGAACCGTTCATCTTGTTCTCCATATTAATGCGTCTTTGGAGACCAAATTTTACATTTTTTTACTATTTTTTTAGATATTTAGAAAATCACTTGATTTGAAAATTCTGGACCATCCAAAAACAGTGATTTTCAATAAATCTAAAAAAATAGTAAAAAAATTTCAAAAAATGTAAAATTTGGTCTTCAAACACATATTAATATGGAGAACAAGATGAACGGTTTGGATCGACCATTAGAATTTGAAAACTCGAATATAAAGCCGTAGCACGGTGCTAAATCGTAATATGCATAATACCATAGACTCACTCATTTTTTTTTGCTTTGTTGGGCCTTCAAAGTTCAAACCATATGATTTTGTTTTCGAAAATAGAACTAGCAAACATTACATCATATAATACAAAAAGTAAAGCTAACTCTCAAAATAATAATCAGGACGATAACTCAAGATCCGGGAACTAACTTAGAAATTCGCAGGGCTATCATCCAGTTGTTTCTCATCCTCAATTTCCACCTCCAAAATTTCCTAACAAAAGAACATCATCTCTAATCAATCTTCTGAATGAAACATGGAACATGGATTATAACACAGTATAGTGATATGATATGAGAAAGATGTTAACTTACTGGGATGCGGTTTTTCAGGTAATTACCGACACGCGCTAGAACAAGGGCACGGGTGTGCCAGAATCTGCCTGTAAGCCTCAATTTCACATAGGGGCCATCCAATTCGGCAAGTTCGACTACTCCTATATTATTATGGTTAATATCTTAATACACAGTTACAATGGACATTCCAAGGAAGGTAATAAAAATTGTTAAAAAAATAACTATCTTAAATTCCATGTATAGTATATAAATGAAATGTACCGGTCATTCCAATTGAAGTATCGAAGATCTGACCTAACTGAAATTAAGGCAAAAAGGGTTAATTTTTGTGAAGTTACAAAAATAATAAAATGAAGCAAGCAATGCGAGGAAAAAAAAAACAGGGCCACCTCAGATCTAGCATCAAGTAGGACCTGACAAATATTCTCCTCTGTCAGATCAAGTGCTGGTAGAGACGCCGACACTGAATTGAATCGCAATCTCTGCTTCCTAAACCCATTGCTTCTGTGCTTCAATGTAATGGTTTTCAAACTCTGAAATTTGTTATATAGCGGTGGAGAATTGAGAAAAGAAAGAGAAGAGAAGCGGCGTAAAGATGGAGAAAATGGATGCAGATGGATGTGATAGACCAAGGCCATCACTGAAATTTCCGATGTCTTCTCCTTATTTTTTTTTTCCGATTTCTTCGTTTTGTGGCGGGAAGGCCATTACTGAGATACTGATAGAATTACTTATCTCAAGAGAATTCAGATTCTCTGACTTTCGTCCGTAATAACTCCTAGTGCAGTGCTTCACTGACAGGCAAGACATGCCATGTAAATATAGAAGAAAAATAGAAAAGAGATCGTAAATGCGTATAATGGTGAGCCCAAAACCTTGGGCCTCTCGGTCAGAATAAAGGAAATGACAAGCCTAAAATATATTTTGGGCCGTATATCAGCCCAATTGGACTTATTAATCGGGCCACTGGTTTCACTTGGCAATGAGTTGCTACATGGAGATCGGCGATGATGTGAGAAACGGGCGTTTCTCGTTCCTTCCCCTTTCGGGGCTAGGCATATCGATACCACACACGCTTATATTAGAGAGAATTGTGAAAATGTCATTGCAAAACTTTGAAATTGGAAGAATGCCACTCCAAACTTGAAAATTGATAAAATGCCATCCCAAACTTGATTTATTTGTGAAAATGCCATTTATACGGTATTAAACTTTTTAATGCCTAAAATACCCCTTAATCAAGAATCAAAAACCACGAACCCTACCTCCTTCTCCTTCGCCTGTGACGAGCTCTCCCCTTCTCCTTTTTTCCCAGCACAGGCGAAGACACGCTCTCCCCCATTTTTCTCTTGGTCACCGAGTTTGGGCCCGGGTGCCCCTCGCCTCCTCCTGTTACTTCGTAAGTAGCCCCCTTTCACCACCGCTATCCCTGTTGTTATCTCTTTTCCTAGCGTCAGTGACCCCCCTTTCACTGGTGTGGTCTGTTCTCTCAATCTCCTTACCTTAAAACAAGCCAAGGCAGGTCTCTCTCTCAACTTTAAGCTCTCTTTGATTTTGAACTATTTGATTACGAGCTTTGTATGATTCACATTGATTTGCAAACAGGTTGGTACCAAGGCCTGTTACAGTGCCACAGTGCCACAGTGCCAGTAATAATTTCCAAAAATTATTAGATACTCTGATTTAGGCAAATTATTATAATGTGCTACCTTTTAATTTGTAATCGGGGTAGCACATTTCTGAATTGCAGAATTATTCATTCAACTAAAATATCGTCATTATTTCTGTTTTCTTAATTGCTTGCTTGAGACTTGAGAGAGGTGTAGTAAACCTCTACTGGTACCAAAAATGCATAAAATAACCCTTTGTGACGGATCACGTCAGTCAGTGCAGACTGATCTTGTATTAAATTCTGAAATGATTAAACTCTGTTGCAAACTCAAGTTGAGGTTGCTCTAGTGGCTGCTGACGGTGATCCCAGTGTTGCCATTGAGATTCTAATGAGCCAACAGGTGAATAACTACTTGACAGGTTTTGTTATATTAATTTTATAACTTACCTCGTTAATTAAATTTTCACATTACGTTGAATTTCATTATAAACACCTAATTGATGATCATGCTGCTAATTTTAGTTGAAGTAGTTTATCCTAAGCCAGAGGGATGCATATGAGGTAAAAATTGGTGATCAGACCTATAGAAGGCCAGGAGATCGACTACTGGACCAAGTATAGAGAGATTACGTAGAGAGAAGCACAATTCTGATAAGAGTTACAATAATGAGCTTTATAAATTTTGGAGATTGTTGATGTATAGAATCCTTATTTCAATTTGTGGCATTGTTATCATATAAATCTTTATAAATTTTATTTTTATGACAACAATGTGTCTTTGTGATGCTATGCAAGTATTTCCATTTCCATTTCTATTTATTTTCATATTTGTAAATTATGTAAGGTATGATTTTAGCCAATTGAAAGCAGGGAACAATCCAAGTGCTACTTTTGTGAATAGTCGATGACAGAAATCCAACCTAACCTTGAGGTCAAACGTATATATTTTGCTAGAAGAGTTTGTTGTCAATTATGTTACTGGTACAACCATTCTCAAATTATAGTGGGAGACTAGATTAGTTGTGACTAGTATATCATGATTCAAACAATATAAATGAGAAGAAAAAACAACAGCAAGGACAATCATCGAGCTATGCATACATAAAAAAACAATTATTTTTATCAATTTCTCTAAAATATCAAAATTATATAGAAAACATTCTTCCAAGTTACAATATATCATGCTTCTCTTAATAAACATATGCAGCAGAGTTGTACAACAGTGAAGGATTTTTTTTTCACAAATGTAGCCTTTTCTCCATATGCTTGAGCTGTATTGACCTAATACAGTACCGGTACTAGGCTCCTTCCCTAAAAGAAACCTAAACTATATTAACAGGAAAAAAAATCAGGATTTAGTGAATGCTCAAGCTCCTTCACAAATGCACATTGCTAGAGGAATGTAGTGATCCAGTACCAATCTCCTTCCCTAAAAAACCAAAAGAACAACATAAAAAAATCAAAACTGCACAAAGGTGCATAGCACAGATGCATCTATGCTACGCCCTTCTATTTCTCCTACTCAAACCCTTTGTATGCCTTTGGAACCCTTTGTACATGCACCACTAGGGTGTAAAGGATCAGTCTTTCTTATTTAAGTGAAGTTTCCCTTGCTGCCGACTGGTATTCACTAGTACCAATCAATTCAATAGCTGACAGCATGCGCAGTAAATTTGGCAGTCTTGAAAAATCATAATAATAAATTAAAATTAAACATAAGTAAAATAGCAACGAAAAGTCATGAGTTAAATATCAAATTGTAGTTAATCCTCATATCCCAGAGATAGCATCTCCAGAAAGAGTGATGACAGTATCAGTCCTGTTTTCTGGGTCCTTGGCCACTAAATAATGATACCAACTAAATTACATAAAATCCATGATATTCCTCTAGCAATTAACCTAATATGGGAATTAACCTAATAAACAGTTCTTACTCCAGATCAATGCAATTAACCTAATAAACCTAATAAACAGTTCTTACTCCTCCACTGCAATTAACCTAATAAACAGTTCTTACTCCCACATATTCGAAATCCATGATTGAGACCAAGATAAAAGATAAAAATAGGAATTGAAATCTATAATTTGGGACTGTATAGTGTACCTACTGTTACAATTATGCAGTTTTTCACAAAATCTTTATCAATAATTTAGAATAGCACTAAAAAATTTAGCAAACTCAATCTTGATAACTATGTTAAGGTTTTTCACATATAATAATTTAGCAAACTCAATCTTGATAGCATATGTAAATTTGCTTGAGTCGGATAGCATAGAATATGTAAATTTGCTTGAGTCAGATAACATATCTAGCATATGTAAATTTGCTCTGTCTAAAATTGCAAAATTCCAAGACAAAGAATATTAAAATGAGATTAATTGAACAAATTACCATGGATAATTACGGCTGGATTTGCCATGAAAATTCTAAATTAGCCTAGATGTGTACTTTAAAATCAATCAGACAAAATCACCTACGATAGAGAGGGAGAGAGAGACTTACATGGTGCTCTTTGGATTCCTTGCAAGACGGAGGAGAGATGACCACTGGCACAGGCGGAGGAGAGACGACACTAGCACAGGCAGAGGTGAGGCGAACGTGAGACTGATGCAGTGGTCTGAGCGTTGATCCGGGTAGAGATGAGGGGTTTGGCGACGATAGAGGCGTTTTTTAACTGGAGATAGTGGTGGCGACGATAGAGGATTTAGATGAGAGTTGATTCAGGCAAGAGATAGATGCGTTTTCTAACAGGAGGAATGCAGTGGTAAAATATAGAGAACATTGTATAAAGGGTAAAATTGGAATTACAGAAGTATGTATATCAAAATAGTATAACAATACCGTATAAATGACATTTTCACAAATAAATCAAGTTTGGGATGGCATTTTATCAATTTTCAAGTTTGGAGTGGCATTCTCTCAATTTCAAGATTTTGCAGTGGCATTTTCACAATTCTCCCTTTATATTAACACAACAATTTTACAAAAATTTAATGTATGGACAATTTTAACCCTCATTAAATGTTTCTCTGACTACCATTTTTTTCATAATGTACTTAATATAGTGATCATTAAATTATTTGGTTTCCATAATTACTAGATAGTTTTTTCCTCTTTTTTTTTATATTTTGCATTCATGTAAAATCAAAAGCTACATAATTTTGTTAATCTTTCCTTTTTCTCATGACTCATATACGTATTTAACTTTTTTGTAAATTTAATTTTTTATATTAAGATACACTTGCTTTAATATATGATAAATTTCAACCAAATTATTTTTTAAATTTTTAAAAAAAAATTTCCTCTTAATTTTGACACTTATAATCTATTAGTCTATTTTAATTAAAATTGTTAGCAATTTTTTTATTAATGTTTATAATTAATTTATATTTGTTAATCGAATAGATCAATCAATCCTCTAACTTGCCATAAGAAAACCTTGAAAATCAAATTTTGAATTATGCAGATGAAAGCAATCAACTTCTTAATTTGAAGTTTGAAAATCAGGATGACATATTTCTTGTTGTTCGTAATTTATATGGTGTTAAATGCTATGTATGCTAACAATTTGTGGATTGCGACCAAATAAATTTATTAGTTTGTAGTGTTTTGCTGTAATTTTAATTTATTATTTTAATTATAAGTTGAATGTCAAATTATTCATGATAATTTGCATTCAATATGTTTTTTTTATATAAATAATAATGTCATTTTCTTAGTGTTATTGTTAAAAAAAAAAGATAAAATGTTAATAGATATTTTTTTATAGTAGATTGTTAATTTATTTTTTGTGAAGTTGTATAAAATAAATAGATATATACAATGTTAATAGATTTTAATAATATAATAAAATCAATTCACTGTTGTAATTTTCTCAAAAAAATTTAAACATTTGATTAAAATAAATAATGAATACTTATTATACGATAACATAAAGGTTATAAACAGATTTTATTGTAACTTTTAAGAAACATATTTTAAACAAAGTAATATACTTTATAAAATATAACTTTTAAGGAAAAATAATTATGTGCTAATATATGAGAGAATTGATTTTTAAAAAAAATACTTAATGAAAGATAAAATTATCTATATAGTAAAATATTTTGATGATGCTGTGTTAATATAAATTTAAGTTGTTTTAATATCATCACCCCCCTTTCGGCTTTCGGCTTTCGCTTCTCTCGTTTCCTCCCTCCCCTCCGTTCTAGGATAATCTCCGCAACAAGTCAAAACCCCCAAATCGTTTCTGATATCGAATCCTTTTCTCGGAGGATCTATCAGCTAGGTTCGCGTGCTATTTCCATTCTCTGTTCATTTAACTTTTGAGCTAATATTGTTCATGTATTTTGACCTTGGTGCATTCACCAAAATTAGCCTGATTGACCTCAAACCCTCTATACTAATTCATTTCTTGAATACATTTAAGTATGAGCGAGTAGTGAGGGTGTTGTCACCGATACTATGCTTTCCCTTCGCACAGTTCGAAGAATTTGTGCAGCTATTGATGCAGTTGCCATTACTTGTATTGCTGCTGGTATCTCCAAATCGGTGAAAAAAATAGATATTTCCAACTATGCACACTCTGCAAATCACCATCCTGAAAACTTCCCCACAATTGAATCTTGCAAATCTACCCTCTTAAAGAAGGGCAAGGTTCAGACCTTAAAACCCGAAACCAATAATGATCTGGGTCCCCAAGATAACACCAATGAGCCCGCAATTATACGAATAAAGAAAGAAAGGGACCCAGAGAAACTGTTCTCATTGTTCCAATTGAATGCCCAAAACAGAATCGTGGTAGAAAATCGTTTTATATTTGAGGATGTGGTATCCCGCCTAGCTGGCTCTCAACGGCTTGACTTAATTGAGCAAATTTTGGAGTGCCAGAAAGGTTTACCCCAAGGTCGAAGAGAGGGTTTTGTAATTAGGATTATTGCACTGTATGGCAGGGCCAACATGCCAGACCATGCTGTCAAAACTTTTCAGGAGATGCATTTTTTTGGTTGTAAAAGAACTGTAAAATCTTTCAATGCCACACTCAAGGTTCTCTCTCAAGCCAATTGGTTTCATGAGTTGTGCCAACTTTTCGATAACGCCCCTCAGATTTATGGAATTCAATTGGATGAGATATCTTACAATACACTTATCAAGGTCATGTGTGAGATGGGTAGTTTGGATTCAGCTTACAGGATCATGTTGGAAATGGGTAAATCAGGTGTCAAACCCGATGTTGTAACTTACACTACTCTGATTTCGGCTTTTTATAAGAAAAGCCTGCGCAAGATCGGTGATGGTTTATGGAATTTAATGAGGCTTAGAGGTTGTAATCCTACTCTTACCACATATAATGTTAGAATACAATATTTGATTAATCAGCGTAGAACTTTTGAAGCAAATCATTTGGTGCGCACCATGGATAAATCAGGAAAAAAGCCGGATGGGGTGACATATAATCTCATGATAAAGGGTTTTTTCATAATGGGTGAAATTAAAATGGCTAACAATGTGTTTTATTCGTTGAGTAGAAGGGGTTGTGAGCCGAATGGGAAAATTTATCAGACAATGGTACATTACCTTTGTGAAGAGAGAGATTTTGGTCTGGCTTTTAGACTTTGTAAGAAGAGTATGGAGAGGAATTGGTACCCAAGTGTGGATACAATAAAGAAGTTGCTGAAGGGACTAAGAGCGGTCTCAAAAGATATAAATGCAAGTGAAATTATGAGATTAGTTTATAGAAGAATTCCTCGGTATTCATCTGAAGAAATTATATCATTTCAAGAGATTATGTCTCATAAGGAAATCAAAAGAGATTGATAGTAGTTTCAAATTTTTTTAAGCAGCTAGGGTTTCTATTTGTGTTTCCAATTTCAAAAGAGGATTTTTTTTTTAAGTGTCATATAAAGCTATAGTAAGCTTCAGCAAGGAATTTTTCAGTTCTTTTGATATGTCAAAGTTAAAAAGGGTGGGAAAAGAAAAGAAAGCTCTGGATTGTAGGGTCTGGTTCTAGATTTGTGCTAGATTAAAACAGATGGCTCAGATCTCATTCTACACGGTTAAGTATCACACTGGATCAGAATTCGATTGTAGAAGGGTATTTTTCTACTGATCTTTGTAGTTTAGAAAACTCTTGCGGAGAGAACAGCAGGTGTACTTATTTTTTATTTTCTTTTTCTTTTTGTATGAGAGAGAGTTGGTACGACTGAATTGTGGCCTGTGGCCTGTGGCTATGGACGAATGTGGAAGCTGTCAAGCTGTAATTAGATTATCTGACATTTTATTTGATGTATTGTCTCACTTCTCAGCATTGTTCCTTTTTCTGTTTTATTTTCTCACGAGCTCCCAATTAAAGATGGAGCATGTAGTTCCATTTAATACAATCATACTGTGGAATGTGGTTAAAGAAAAGTAGCGTCGGTTGTTGACCAAAATGTTGATTGTTACTGTTTTCCTCTTGCAAAAGTACTCTGGCAGAAATCTATATTAAATGTTGATTATGCTGGGCGTCTTACTCCTGGAATTTTCCTTTTTATCTCGACTTTTAGAAAGTATGATTATAATATTTTAGTTTTTGAAAAGTATGGCAACATTATATGTATTTTTTTGAACGCATACGTTCACAAGTTATTTTGAACTCATTCGTCCGACCAGCTATGAAATATTGAAATTTTTTAAGTGTCAAAACAAGTAGTGAATACATGTGTTCAGTCAACTGTTTTAGTTCTTAGAAATAGTTTTAAATATTTTTAATTATCTAAATGTACAAGTTCAGAATGATCTGTGAATGCATACATTAAAAAAATGATATAATGTTATGAGAACAAGAATATTATTGTTGAAGTTTTTAAAAATGAGGATAGACAAAAATCTAAAATGCATGCGCCTAAAAGGAGCTCGGAGAGCATATGTTTAGGTGGCCTTCTCAGTACACGAGTCTATAACTCTATATATTAATGTACATAGAGAGAGATTATTCCTATTACTTCTATAGAGGGACAAAAATCAATTCAACTACCTTTGCATAAGTATGTACTCATATAATCCTTCTACTTAAACAATGACAAAGATATTTCTTATTTAAATTGTAATCAATGCTCAGTGAAATAGAAATGTCTCACCACGAAGTAAGTCAGAGCAATTACTGCACTTCTATATTCATAGTCAGTATAAAACACTGTATTGTACAAAAATATATATAGCGTGTCTGTGTCGGCAGACTGAAGTTGGATGCATGATCCTTAGCCGATCACATTCATACCAAAAAAATATGGACGTGAAAATATTTTTAAAGGCACATTTAGATGGAGTAAGAATAACATTAATTTAAAAATAACACTATTTTTTTTTGAGCTATTCAATGTTTGGATGGAACAATAATAGCACTAATTCACTATTTTTTATTTGTCTTATATGAATTATCTCACTATTATACTAATCCAACCAAAAGTTAATTTATCTACTATTCTCAAACTTGAAATTAGCTCTATTCTTACTCTATTATTTATTTCATCTATGGACACTGAATATGAATCTAAAAGTGCAATTATCTTAACTCGTATTAGGTGCCGTGTGTACATAATTGGCAATAGGAAGGATTAATAGCATCTAATTTTTTTTTATTAACAAGGCCGAAGCCCTGTTCCATTAGCTGAAACAAATATACCGTCTAATTTAATGTACATATTTGTATTTGCCGCTAACCCTAAAAAAAAAAATTAATGTACATATTTTAGAGGACGGACGATTTTAAAATTCAGTAGAAGTTTGAATGTGGTTCACCAACTTTCCTATTAGCGGGAAGCTTCAATATTCGTGCTAAACGGTCCAGATTTGGACGGCCCGTGAAATTCGGGCTTTTTGTTGGTCTGGTGGTCTGGCAAAGCCTTTGTACAGTTGCTCGTTGCACAAATAGCTATACAGAAAACGCCACAGCAAAGTGAAATCGGATATTCTTCTGTAAACAGCGCTTTCGTCACGCGATATCTTCTCTTTTGCTTCCTTCTCACCTTTGCCTGGGTAGTAGTTGAATGGAGAAGAAAACCCATGTCGACGGTGGCGCGCCAGCGGAGCTTGTGGAGAGGCTCCCACAAGCGCTACTTGTGGACATACTGTCGAGGCTGGATCTCTATTCTCTCTGCTCCGCCGCGCCTGTTTGTCGCACTCTCAACTCCTCAGCCTCTCAGGCGCTCTCTTCTATCTCCTCCCTCGACCTCTCTGTTAGCCCCCCTCCCCCCCCCCCCCCCCCCCCCCCCCCCCCCCCCTTGGATTTTCTTTGTTCATTGCTTCTCATGTGGATCTGTGAGTCAATTTAAGCTGCGTATGATTCGAAATACGGGTCCGATCAAACCAAAATAATTAATTAGTTCATTGTGTGGGAGAAATGGTTTCTGAATGTTCAGAAAAGCTTTATAACACCCAAAAACACGGCCTTTTTCTCGCGACTGCTGTTAATTTCACTACAACGGAGTCTGTTTAGGGGTTCTCCAATTTTTTATTTTATCTTTTTTTTTTTTTTTGGGGGGGGGGGGGATAATGATCGGTTGGAGTTATTGCAGAATTTTTGTAATTTTTCTACGCAACCAGTGAGTATTATGTATTTTATTTTTGTGCTCAGAATGTGCATGTTTAGTAAATGTTGCAATGTTTATCTGATTCTGTTCAAATTTTGTAGGGTTTTTCTCCCACAGTTCAGATCCTTAGCCGAATCCTTGGCGGGAATAATGCCATTCAAAGTCTTGTCCTTGATTGTAGCCGATTAGATTACACTTCGATTAACGACTTTGCAAAGGAGCCCCTGATTGAACTCTCCTTGCTGAAATGTTCGGAATTTTCTTCTTCCATATTTGCAGCCATTGGTGAAAGGTGCCCCAATCTTAGGTAGGAGTCTTGATGGAACTGTACCACTGTATGTGCTCCACCACTTGTTTTCTGAGTGCTTCATCAATTGAACCCTCATCTGTCGTTAATTGGAGTTAAGATTGCTTGAAAAGATTATCTTTTAACCTTTACAGACAATTTTCTTTGGATATGGCATTGCATGGAAAAAGGAAGGATGCATCTATAGCTGTCAACAATGCCATAATACAGATGCTAAAGGGCTTCTCGCAGTTGGAGGTGATTAATATATTTTCCCCCCTCTTTCCTTCTTTTGAGGATGCTAAAATTTCTAGTCGCTTATTTGGTTTTATGTTATAATCATTGTAGTTCCCAATTCTATATTTTAATTTTAAACTGTTTTTGGGCCATAAAATCCTAGGTGGTCAGTTTTACTTTGAAAACATCCTCTTATGGTTTGACCATACATTGCCACAAAGTAGGTCAAAATGAAGCCAAACTGGGTGAAAAGTTTTTGGCCTTGCTAGCCAATATGACAAACTAATCAGGTTAGGAGGGACGTGCTAAGTGAACCAAACTTGTACATGCCATACATTATTTCAATAGTTTGATTCAGTTACTTTGATTTTTGCAGTCTTTGTCTTTGAAGTTCCAACTCCAGTATCCTGGGACAGTTTATTTTGATTCATTTTGGCTTGCTTTGCCAAAATCCATCAAAGCTTTAATACTTCAGCCAGTATCCAATAGGCAAGCGAGAATTCCTATGTCAGGAAATACTCAAAATGCTGCTTTAAATTATGTCGGTCTTTGTTCACTCTCCCTTGTGTTGGATGTAATTACTGATGAACTAATTTTATCTCTCACCTCCAATCTTCCCAATTTAACCGAACTATGCCTTGAGGATAACCCTCCAGAACAACCTACTTTGCTTGAAGACTTAACCAATAACGGGCTTCAGTTCCTTAGCTTTTGTCACAATCTGATCCGTCTCTATCTGACACGTGACAAACAATGGACCTTCCCAAGAGTAAATGATATGGGTATGCTTCTACTGGCCGAAGGGTGTAGAAAGCTTGAGTCGGTGAGATTTGGTGGGTTCTCTAAGGTAACTGATGCCGGTTACACTTCAGTTATCCATTCATGCAAGAATTTGAAGAGATTTGAGGTCACCCATGCTCTTTTCTTGTCAGACTTAACATTTCATGATTTAGCCAATTCAGCTAGTTCTTTAGCTGAAGTTAGGCTGATGTCATGCAACCTTTTGACCAGTGATACGGCAGTTTCTCTATCTTCTTGTAGAAGGTTAGGGGTTTTGGACCTATCAGTTTGTCGCAGCATTGCTGACTCTGGGTTGGTATCAATTTCAGAACTTCAAAATTTGACTACTTTGAATTTGGAAGGGGCTGACATAACCGATGCCGGCTTATCTGCACTTGGTAATACCTCTTCTCCTATTTCTTCTCTATGCTTAAGGGGATGCAAAAGAATCACCGATAATGGCATATGCCAAATGTTTTATGCAAGTACCACAATTAGTTCGAACATATCAACTCTTGATTTGGGTTATTTACCCAGAGTAACAGATAGAGCCATAAAGGTAATTTCAGAGAGTTGCAAGAGAATCACCAGGCTATGTCTCAGGAGCTGTTTCTTTATCACTGCAACTTCAATAACCAGACTTGGTTCAGCGGACCGGTTTGCCAATGGTGCAAGTGTGATAAGGATGCTAGATTTGACACATTGTAATGGGATTTCAGCTGATGGTTTGAGGCTGTTTGATCGGCCATATTTCCGTGGGTTACATTGGCTTGGAATTGGCAGTACGAGGATGGTTCCTCGTGGAAATGGAAGAATTGTTGAACTCTTGGCAGAGAGACCTGGGTTGCGAATATGCAAGGATAATTGTGAAATGGGTTGTAAGAATGAATGGCAGTATCATTCCTAATGGAACACTGAGAACTATGATGTTTCTTGTGTTATTGTTGTAATTGGAACTCGTTTTAGGATAATTTAATTTTTCTTAGTGTGATTGTTTTGAACAGTTAGTGTGTATTATGTAACTTTTTTATATCATGTACTCTTGTGTGACCTTTAGTAGTTGCTTATAATATGTCTTTTTAAGAAGTCTAAAGATGTATGTAGAGAAGTATTTGCATGAAGGAATTGTCCTAGAAATCTGTCTGCTGGATTTGAACAAGTGACTTTTTTCGAGTGTGATGGGTGGGGTTATGATGTGCTAGGGGTGTTCAAATGGTTCGGTTTATTTGATTTTTAACCGAACTAGAAAATTTCAGTTGAAATGGATCAGTTTCCGGTTTAAATGGATCGGTTTGGTTGAAATTTTGAATTATTTCGGTTTAAATGACTTGATTCGATTTAGACTTCCCAAAACCGATTAAACCGAACCAACCGGTTTATATTGATTTGACTCTAATTTTATTGGTGTTATAATGATTTTGTTAAACCGAACCTAACTAAACTTCAACTATTGTGTATGGCAATGTATTTATTTCATTAATAATAGTACCAATAGGGTTTACTACGGTTTGAACTGAACAAACCAAAATTTTCTTTGGTTTGTTCAGTTTGATTCTTAATTGGTTGATAAGTTTAATTGGTTCAGTTCAGTTCTATTTTTGAAAATCAAAGAAAAATTTGGTTTGATCATTTTACTTTGGTTTCAACTGAACCGACCATTTGAACCCTCAGTGCTGGGAATCTCTTATGATTGACAGCAGCTTAAACGCATCTTGACGCCTGAAAATATGGTACACTGGCCCGGATGTAAAAGACTAATAGTTGAAAACTTATGTAGAATACGAGAAGCTGAAACGTTTCTTTTATAATTTACATGACGTGATTTGTAATGAAGATTTTCACATTTTTTTTTAGACGGAGAACGATTAATTGATTGCATTCGTATCATAGATAAGATTAAGCTTCGTGCACTAATATATTCCCGTGAGGAAATTGGGGTCCGTTCAATCCAGCGGGACTTCATTCAAATAATCCCATCTGGCACGAATTTCACAGAATCCTGGTGCATCCTAGACAGCTTTGAAAAAAAATCATTCGGCTGAAATTTCCTCGTCTATGTGCGGCATCTAAGGAGATACTTTGAATCCACCTAGAAAGATTCAGAAAAAAATAAAGGACGCCCACTATGTGTTGAACCATCTCTTTTTCGCAACTATAGCAAAAACTAGTGGAAGCAGAAAAGAAGAAAGGGCCACAGAGACATAGGAGACTGCTTCAGAAGTCAGACCTGGCATTGAAGGATGTAGAGGGAAAGAGAAACTGGGTGCTTGAAGGATGTCTGCCGAGCGGGAATAAAGAAATTCCGTGTTTTTTTTGCTATCGCGATAACCACAAATCAGGCTATCAGAATGGCAGGGAATCACCGATTGCCATATCTATTCCCGCCAAACACGGTAATCACTCTCCAGGGAATTGGAATGCCAAGGCATCACCTTCTAAAAGCACGAACCAAACGCCCCCTAAAAGTCTTTTCATAAGCTATATGCTTCAATGGCTAAGCACCAGTTATTATATCATAATTTTGGACCAAGATCTCTTCTTCTCAACGTTTTCAATTCAATGCACTCTCAGCAAAAGTCACAGAAGCCTCAACTTCCTATCTCCAAACTAGCAAGGGTGATTCAATAGAAAGGCCTAGGCTTCGTAAAGGCTTTGGTGCCAGATAAAATGGAGATATCGCTCTTGTTCCAGCATTTGAGATTATAACAGCTATGGTTCTATATCAAGTATGATTTCTGTGAAAATATAGGAGTGCACAACGATGTGCACCAATGTCTGCTGTAAAAAGTCTCCATTACAAGTTTCGACAACCAAGGACTTGATGCAAAATGATCATACATCAAAGCGGCATATCCGTTAACTGCAGTCTTGCTTTTAGTACAAGACCAACAGATTGTATGAGAGTTCAGACTTTGTATGCATCAGAACCAGTGAAACTGTCAAAGTGTATTAAACATCCACTGCAAATCCATCTGCCACACCAAAAGGTACCAAACACAACTGAACCCTCCAGTATTTCCTTCAAAAGCATTAGGTCTCTACCTACACATCTATTCATTATATTCATTTCAGAAGCATCAGAATTTAACAAGAATATGTAGTTATGTAGTGTTGTAAAATACAGTTTTGTTCATGTATGCAGAAAACCACTGCATACTACATATGCAGTATGCGGCCGCATATACAGATTTGTATGCGAAAGTACATATACAATTTTACTATGCTTTGTTACAGAAATATATATAAAATAAAACTAATTTATATCTAAAGTCTTGTTTAATCTAGTGGTTTGTACTCTTTATCATATTATAAAGATTATAGATTCTAATATCATTCACTGCAAAATAATTTTTAGATTTTTTTAAAGTTCGCATGGACTATATGTGTTCGAATATAAAAAACCGCATTAACTTGACGGCATGAGATTCTATATGCGGAAGACCACTGCATATACTGGCTGCATTTTACAACACATTGTACCCATCATTCAGCAATCATCAACCAATAAAGGTTTTCAGTGGAAGAACGCATATGAAGAGCCTATCACTTTAGGGAGAGGAAAAATTAATGCATAATATATTTTTTCAAGGCACATCAATTAAATAAAATTGAACTAGACAAATTGTCACGAGAAGGAACAAAAAAAAAATAAAAAAAATCAACCTAGACCATGATGGTAAACTCCATAATCTCCATGCTACCAAGGATATCAGAAGAAAACAACCCTCCGATGCAGACTCTATCAAAAACTGCACTGAAGAGTGCAACTTCAAGTGTGAAGCCTTCAACAACTTCAGTTCAAATAAAGGCAGTTCGGCCTCCCCTTCTACTGTGCCGATCATATGCAACATTAAACTTCTCCACCACATCATTCATCGTACTGCAAAATAGTTAAAGAAAACAACATCATAAAACAGTAGATAACAAAATGCATTCATATCCATTGAAATTGAGTCTTCGAATTCACGATTTGAATAGAGTGACTACATGAAAAACTCAGATTCACGATCACCATTCATGATTTGGGTTAGCAGGATAAGACCCGCTAATTTTTTTTTAAATGTACATGCCAAGCTTGTATTAGATTTTCTGCCTCCCAAGAGTCCATAGTGTCTTTTTTTTGCCTCTGGTTTCACCAGCAGAGAAAAGCACAAGAGAAGAACCATGAGAGAACGAACGAGGACACCATATTGTGAACAATTTGCGCACGTAACATTTGTTTGTAATGTGAATTGTATTGAATTTTACATAATGTGATATTATAATGATTTTGTAATGTAATTCATTTGCTATATGTGATAGATATTTGTAGTAATTCATTTTGGTAAAAGTTTACGAATCCTAACAATTTGATTTGATTCAGATCATGATTCAATGCAAAATAAAATGATTCACAATTTAACAATATTGTTCTATCAACCACTAATATCAGAAATTAGGTAATCTGTACTGAACATCGCAGCCTATCACTTCAAGAGTCCCCAATTAATGCTATTAATAATTGAAAACAAACAGTGTCATAATGCTATTTATTTATGTTATTATATTAATTAACAACTAACAGTGTCATAATGCTGAAGGAATTTTATTTTAAACATACCCAGTGCAGTTGGTGAACATAGCAAGATATGTCATTAGAAGAGTGTCATTGAACTCCTGCATATAAAAATACAGTTACCGTTAATTAAAAATGAACAATAAATTAGCAATAGATCATATACTAGAAGATATTTTGTACGAGATAAGCTTATTCAGATTCAATAATAATCTGCTAAATATCCTTAAAACAAACCATTAAGAATTCGTCCTGAAATTTCTCAGACTCAATAGCTGGAAGCCGTCGTAAAAGGCTCAAGACTTGCCTCAGAAGTGAATTATCAAGAGGAACCTCTCCTGTATCAGCACAGCACAAGACAAATAATAGCTGGATATGTTAAATTACTAATAAATGATGCTACCAAGCCAGGCAGTCATGAAGGTGCCTCCTTTCTAAACATGATGCAGCAAAATATTATCAAAGCAAAAATTTATGTTTATAGGTCTTTGTTATACCAAAAATAAGACAACAAATTATTACAATTTGCTTCTTACATTTCAGTAAACAATCAACATTTCCATCAAAAATTACTTCACTAAATTATATCTTTACTTAAAAAAAAGATTCAATGATGATATATTTTAGAAAACTTGAGTGCATACAATTTATATTTTGATTGACAACATACATAACATTGCTCCAAAAATTTGGCCTAGGGGCTATCCTCAGAAGGATCAGCAAGTATGAAACAACAAAGAAACAAATATGGAAGGCTCATGAAATTAAAAGTGCATGCAGTATAAAACACAATAAAATAAGAAGTCATGACCCACCTCTTTGCATAGCACCGAGATACTGGTGGAGTATTCTCACCCTGCTATTAAGCATCTTAATAGCACTATGTATTCCTGTGAGATGAGCTGCCACTGCTCAACGAAGGGTTTATCAGTGAAGCCTTTTGGCAAATATAAGAAAGAGGGATGATATTTATTTTTATCACGATAAACAATTAAACTATATAAACAAATCTTACACTGGGTTGCAGCAGAGCCACCATCAGATGGTTTGAGATGTGCCACATGATCCACAGAAATCCTTTCTGCCTCTACCGTCTTAGCATAAGAAAATTAAAATAAAAAATACAAACAGGTAAAACAAATTAATCTAAAATACTAAGTTGCCAGCCAGATATAGTTTCATAAATGAAGATGCAAACCTCAATGTTATAGCTTGATTTGACGAATATGAGTTGAGGATTCCCATCAATGACATGCAACTCTTTTTAAGTCAAGAAATAAAAATGTTAGAAAGAAAAACCCTAAAAAGAAAAAAAAAATTAAAGGATAAAAACATAAGCATACCTGTCTCGTAAATAGAAATAGGCAGGTCCTTCTGAGAGTGGATGATTGCAGGGTTCAAAAGGACATAAATTGGGTTCTCATTTATATCCATAAGCTGTACATTTAAGAGAAGAATGATATGTCATGAGAAATTAGCATGTCTAGCATAAATGAACTTTAAAAATAATGATGGCAATTTAAGGCTTACTGATCTATGAATTAGCATGTCAGACTCCTCTACATCGCTTCCAGTTGAGTACCACCCAAGTATATAGAAAGTTGGAAATACCTTCTTATCTGCATTATTATTGCCAACAAATGATATTATGTTGAGGTAAAATATTGAACCAAAGAAGCAACTATACAAGAACCAAAAAAAATTTACAAAATAACACATATCACCTTAACCCTGATTTTGGGTTCTTTCCCAAGAGGACCAAAGCTCCATATGGTGTTAATAAATCAAAGAATGTCAGGTGATGAATTTCACTCATTTTCATTTGTCAAGCAAAGAACTTTTAACAATTCAAGTTGCCACAAAAAAAAACATAAATTCACGCTAAAACATGAAAAGGCACTAGAAACTACAGTATAAGCCCAATCAAAATCTGACAATTCTGCCTTAATGTCTTAAACCTAAATTTATCTTCTAAGATTCTGAATAATTCCTACATAATCAAATCTGCCTCTTCTCAACAGAGCATGTTGTATGATCATTAGCAACATAAATTAACCACAAGACAAAACGCAGGGTACCTCTTTCCCTCTGCAAACCAAGATATGATTACAGCCTAAAACCCTAGAGAGCTAAAACCAAAAAGGAACGCCATAAACAGAGAATGGAGACAGAGAGAAATACAAAAACATACAGAGCTCTTGCTTTTTCTCAAGGAAGGCACGGTCGAGGGTATGAGTATCCGGATCAAAGAGGAGCTCGAAGCTATTGAAGATCTCCACGGTGCGGCCACGCTGGACGCCGATGACGCAACCGAACACACGCGGCGGCGCAGGAGGCGCTGATCCGGTGGCACCTCCGTTGGAAGGAGCGGCCGAGGAGGAAGACTCGCCGGAGTGCAGGGTTTGCGCTTTCAAGCGGGTGTAGTGGTCAGAGATGTTGACGATTACCAGAGGGTGAAGCTTGAAGGTTATTCCGCTGCTTGAAGAAGAAGCCATGGCTGATTGAGAGGAGGGAAGGAGAACGAGCAGGGGTGTTTTGGGGTTTTTCTTACTTCCCTATTTTTTCCTCTGTTGCGTGCAACTGGAGCAGCTCCGATCCCCTTGAGAGGTTTATTGTACGGAGCACGAGAGAGGACAGAGAAACATGAACAAGCTAAGCCGAAATTGGAAATTTAATTTTAGCAAGCCCCATATTATGTCTTTACAGTCTTTCTCAATTTTAGCCCGTTACAGACCACAGCCCGTTTTCTCATCATGATATATAGGGACGAAGAGTTGGGTTGGAATGGGGGCCGGCGTGAATCAGTTATCAGCATGCCTAAAATTGTCTCTCATATTCATGTATAGTTTCTATTTTATTTTTGCTCGAACATAAAATCGGTCTGATTCTAAATAGCTAGCTATAGTTATAAATAGTTGCGCTATAGTTTTTTTGAATCTTAAAAGTGAGTTCGGCCAGTATAATATCAGTGTTATATGATACTAACTTTAAAATTAACTGAAAAGATTTCAAACAACTAATCTAAACCATTCAAACCGATTTATTTTATAAGTGATGCATTTAGGTATAATTTTCTTATATTTTTCGAGTTATTTTACTATCAAATCAAGTGCTAAAAATGTTAAAAAAATGAATGTATTAAAATTAACTTAAAAACTCACACATTTGACCACTTGACTTGATACTAAATAAATTCGAAAAATTATAATTTTGATGTAAACACATAACTAATAAAGTAGATCAGTTTGGACAGTATGAATTTACCGTTTAAAGTCGATTCGATATATTTTAGAGTTGGTGTTATATAAATTGAAATAACACTAATGTCATACTAGCCAAATTTCTTAAAAGTTATAACACTATAATTGCTATTGAAAGTTTGATCTTAATTCAACTTTGTGTACAGCTCACCGTGGGACTGCATTCAATTTGTGAAATTGAAGTGAAAAACAAACTAATCAAACCTGAGCCAAACGCCCAATCATTTTTTAATACGTCATACAACAAAAATATTTGCAATTATTAATGCTTTGCCACGTCAACGTGCTATGTAGTGCTACTGCTGTATATTGCTATTAGAAGTTTGTAAACCTTATTATTATTATTTTTTCGGAGTAGTTTTGAACTTTTGGTCAGCAAAATGTTTCTTGTGGAGGGCCGGCTAAACCATTTGTTAAACTGCGGCGCCACGAGGGATGAACTAAAGAATTTACGAACCTCTTTTAGAGGGTTATCGGGTCCACGGGCTAAGGCTAAGCAAGTCCAATCCATGCCATTTAGTTGGGCTCGTCCCTCTAGGAGGATTAAACAACTGTGTGGCGTCTGCTGTCTCCCAAATTCGTATCCTCTACGTTAACTCAAAAGCGAATCTTTTGAGTTAATAAATTTCAGCCGTACAGTTTGCTTTAAGAGTCGTGTAATTAGATCTGCACTAATAATAAAGAATCCCTAGGTTATAGGCACAATCCGGATTGGCTCCGTTTAAAATCAAACGGTTGAGATTCATTAACTCAAAAGATTCTTTTTTGAGTTAATGCAGACGATACGCATTCCTCCCTCCCCGCCAGAAACAATTATTTGTTCCCTGGTCTTACCTTGGAAACTTAAACTCAGCACCATACACTAAGCATATAGTCTCCAGAAAATAATCAGACGGTTCTAAATAAATCGGTATACAAAGTTCCCTGGTCTTACCTTACAAAGTTACAACCGTATAAATCGGTCTACAATAAATAATGAACCAAAGCCTGTGAAGCGGTGATCTTTACCTTCGGTCAACAGACTCACAACTCTACCCGCCCCGAGGCCGACCGTGCCAAAAAGAGTCGTGTTTTTTTTTATTTGCCTAGGAACTCCGAAATTTCCATCCGCTCTCTTCTTCTTCTTGCTTCGCAACTATTATCTGTTTGCGAAGCTAAAACTTGGCACAATTAGGAGATTAATCGAGTAGAGTTGCTGATTGGATTAGAAGGAGATGGCGATGAGGGATCTGATAAACGGCGGCGCCACCTGCGCGGTGCCTGGCTCGTCTTCTTCCAATCCTATTGGTGCCCTTGCTAATGTTATGTTCGGCACATCTAACAAAGCTGAGGTTGATTATTATTAACTTTAGTTCTTTGATTGCCTGGGTTGTGGTAGTTAATTAGAATCGATCAATTGTGATCCTAGATTATTTTAGCAGCCTTTCTTGTTCTCGAGCTCCAACGGAAATTTAGTTGTTTGATTGCTTGTTGTAGTTCGTTGTCAGCTAAGAGCATATTCGAATTCCCCTAAAGTAATTAACTTTTGGTGCCAATTTGCATTATTATATTATTGCAATTCATCAAAGATGGTGTTCTCAGTATTTTATAGAACATGTGTTTCCTACTTTATCTTGTTTACTCTTTCTTATTTTGTAACAGGAATTAAAAGGACTTCCTTCAACTGGAGTTAGTGTGCCTGAATCTTCTCCTGACTTCAGGCCGGACATTCCTCTCTCAGCTATTCCTGGGTCTGCATTCGACACCCAACAGAACCGGCTGCGAGATGCACGGGTGAATTATTTTTCCTGAAGTTGTTATTAACTCTGTCCATGTAGTTTAAGATAATTTAATACCTTGTTGGTGCCACTAGCTGATAGTCTCTAAGGAATAATCAGCCAACATCTACATGGTTGTTATTGTGATTTGATTAATCAGCCAACATCTACCTTGTTGGTGTATGTTTGTTCGTTAATTTCTCTCAGTAGGAACCACAGTTTAGACCTTGTTCATGACCTAAATAAAAGAAGAAGCAGCCAAATCCGCTTAGTTCGGGTGCAGCCTGAGAATTGAGGATGGTCGTCAACTCACCATTGGTACAGAAATGCACATGCTGGGGCAGGAACCTACCAGTGCAGTTACTGCTTAAATCATGCTAACATTAATTGGTAGAGGATTATATAATTTCTATGCAGTGTTGATAACAGGCAGCTTTGATTATTCTAGTTTGCAAAAGTAATCACCAGCTGTTCATGCTAAGTATTGGATTGGAAAGGTTAAACTAACTCTGCAATTACACTTGCACAGAGCAACGATTTTCTTCGAGGATTTCACTCTACAGACCATGTAGGATTTGCCAATGCTTGGGATGATGTTCAACGGCCTCCAGTTCTCCCTCCTCCTCATTTTGCTGGAAGTGAACCACAATTTGGCGAGTTTGAGAGGATATACGATGCCCCTCCTGTTCAGCCCACATGGGATGGTTTGTGCTCCTTACATCCTTATTTTATAAACACCTTTTTTTGTGTTCCTTGACAAACTCATCCAGGTTTGTTGTTTGCTTTGCTATATATCCAATGCCATAGGAATAGCTGTACTTTACAGAGGTGTTAATTTTACTTCTTGTTGGATTGATGTCAGTATTGCTTTGGACCTCTAGTTAGGTGTTTGAACTTCTTTTAGATTTGATAGTTCCAAAATGTTTCTGCAAATTGATAGTGGAGCTAAGCAGATGACCAGACCTTACCAACATATTATAAGTAGGATGGGCACACACCAGCATGATCTTTTCTTTTTAGCTCTTTTTATTATCACAAAATCCACGGCTGGGCTCATGTTGTTACTCCCTTAAATTAGTTGGTTTACTTGATTAATAGCTTGGGTCATCTCCTGCAGTATGCTGTAGCTGAATTGAGCACACTTTAGATTCTATTCAGCCAATTTGATTTTAACAAAAACCCACCATCATTTTTTCTACTTTTATAGGGCCCCCACAGAGAGTGCTGTCAAGCGTGCTTCACTCTTTTGTGGACAGTGGCCGGTCTGGTGTCCCTTTCCATCCAGTAGCACTTCCAATGCTTGGATTGTCAGAAGGTGACAAAAAGTGTATACGTGATAGGAGCTGCATTTTGGCACGCCATATATATGGTGACAAGAGTGAAGATTACATCAGTGCTCAGGTTTCTGTTTGGCAGTCTTTTTTTCCATCTGCCCAATATATTGGTCTGACTAACTTTGAAGTAAAATTATAGTTTTAAACTTTTAGGGTGTCCTTTTCAGTAGTCTATAGCTATCAATTGACTTTGGGGTTTGGGGGGGGGGGGGGGGGGGGGGGGGGGGGGGGGGGGGGTTTCTAAATATAAACAAGTCATCTCAAACCAACTGTGTGTGATGGATCATGCGTCCTTAAAGAATTACAAATCATAATACAATGTAGTATATCAAACTGTCCATATGACAACATCTGGCACGGCTGCAGCACAAGCGAACAGTATTATGATTTGCACAAGCAACAAGCATCACAAGCTTTTACATTGTATTATGATTTGTAATTTTTTAAGGACAATGTAAAAATGACTGATATTAACTGGAGAGGGTCTAAGCAAACAGTTGGTCAGCTCCTGTCATAGTCACATCGGATCTCCTTTCATTGTAACCATGAGCCTAATATCTCCCAGAAATTACAAATTCAATAATTAAAATTGTTTTTCAGGTAAACACTCTATTGCAATCATTGGACATAGATAGTAGTCGAATGAGGGGCCCCATGCCAGGGCAGTTCCGAGAAATGGAGGAATATTGGAACGAGTCCCAAGGTCCCTTGATCAGACCACCTGGCATGGTTAATCATGCTGATAAATGGATCACTGAGTTTAATCAACAAAGGAACAATGACAATCCTGATGCTTGGGCTCAGTCTTTTGAGCAACAACATGGTGCTAATGGTTGGGCCTCTGAATTTGAGCAAGTAAGACTATAGAAAATTAAATTTATCATTGGTTGTGGCTCCTACAAGATAAAAAGGTTCCTTGTATGTCTTCTAACTATATAGGGTTTGTCACCAGGAACAAAACCAGATGGCATTGGGCCAGTTGAGAGGTGCAGCGGCACCTAACATGGCAATGATGGAGCAATCTCGGATGCTTGCACACACACTTTCGCAGAATAGTAACCCAAAATTTCAGGTTCCTTTTTCTCACCTGCTTTGCTCAAAATAACTTTGAACTTACTGGTAGCATATTATGGGATGATTTGCTCTCATACAATAGGTCAATATCTTGTGTTATACTTGTGACTACTGTCTTTGTGGGCGTACTGGTTATGTTAATCTAGGTAGGGAAAATGTTTCAGGAGTTTCCTTAATACAAATCTAATATCAATCTCCTTTTTTCATTCAGAATTCACAATTTCTCCAATTTGTTTCTAAAATGAGCCGTGGGGAGCTGATTATTGACGACAATCAAATCAAACCGGCCAATACTGATTGGGCTGATGAGTATCAAGCACAGCATAATGCTGGCCCTGTCTCCTGGGCTGATCAGTTTGGTCAGGAACAGGTATATATGTTGTTTACTTCAGATTTTACTAACAAATTCATCACTTCAATAATGTTTTATACTCATCTGTCTCTCTGAACTCCTGTTCCTATTCTCAGTGGCTACATAGACATTTACATGAAGAGCTTGTAATTTTGTTTTATTTCATATTTTCTAAGAGTTGAAAATTTAATTAAAATTCATCTCCTTCGACAATATATTAATTAAATAAAGTTTGTTAAAGACAAAGTAAAAATATTAAGACAAATTAAAGTACGTTTAACAAATGGAATGTATAAAGAAAAAGCAAAGTACAGCTCATTTTTACTTTAATGTTCATTTAAAATTCATTTTTTTCAACCATATGTTTACAACAACAATAACCAAGCCTTTAGTCCCAAACAAGTTGGGGTAGGCTAGAAATGAAACCCGATCAGATATGAGTGGGTTTCATCTCCATAAGAAAGGCTGTTTTTTAACCGTTGGCTCGCCGCGCCTTTCCCGACCCTCCTCATTTTTCCTGTCTTGGATAGGCTGCGTAGAAACTACACAGGCGGAGTTCTTTCGACCATATGTATAAATAAATTAAAATTGCCAAGTAACATTGAAATCATAATCAAATTTTATCTATGGTAATTATTCACTTTCTTTGATATTTTGTACCCCAGGCTACAAGAGGGTGGGCCAGTGAGTTTGCCCAGGAACATCAACTGGAGGGATCAGTGGATGAAAAATGGGTAAACGAGTTCTCTTCCAAGTTGAATGTGAATGATTGGGCTGAGGAATTCAGCAACCAAGTTGCTGATACTGACAACTGGGCTGATGCATATGATCAGTGAGTTCACTATCTTTGTGTCCTTCATTTTAACAGGCAGATTTTGCAGTATTATGTTTAACTATAACTCATTGATCTGCACAATGTGTCTGGACAATAACAACTTAAGATTCATTCGTCTAGACCCTCTTTAATGTTATTTTGGAAAGAAACCATCTACATCTATCCTAGATCCTCTCTAATGATATTTTTCAATAATAACCTTCTAAATCTCTCCTAGTTTGCAGGAAAGTAGGAAACATGTGTTATTTATTTGGAATTATTCTATCAAAAATAGTTCAATGGAATTTTTCTGATACTTATATATAATTTTTGGGTAAATGTAGCCTTCGCCATTATCTCTGTCACAGAAATATTTGGATTCAATTTCTCTTGCCATAGATAAGTGATTGATGTTAGAGTTATACAGAATATTTGCAAATAAAAGAGAAAAATAAGTTAGAAAGTAGAGAGACTTTGCTGTGTCACTGGCAGTTGAACTGAATTTTTGGACAAATTGGACATATTTTCATTTTTTTTCGCGAGAGGTTCTGTCTTTTCTTTTGTTTTTTTTTTTGCAAGACCACCAATGATGGTTATTATTTTGCTAAATGATGAATACTTTTTCTTTTCCAGAATAATTCTCTTTTATGTATTTTTTTATTAACTGTTTTTTTTCTCATGAAACAGGTACTTGGGTGATGAAATGCTGGCCTCAAGGCAAAAGCCAAAATCAAGAGGGGTTTATGAATTTTCCGCCCTGAACCCGTATGTGGGCCATCCAAATCCTCTGAAGGAAGGGCAAGAACTGTTTCGTAAGGGCCTTTTGAGTGAGGCTGTTTTGGCTTTAGAGGCAGAGGTTATGAAAAATCAAGATAATGCTGAAGCATGGCGATTGCTAGGAATTACTCATGCAGAAAATGATGACGACCAGCAGGTCAATATTTTTTTATTGTTTTCTGTATATTCAATTAATAGACGAGTTGAAGCAGAAGCAAAAAGAGGAAAAGAAAAAAGGAGTTGAAGGCTGTTGATATTGTAAATAAGTACCAAGGGGTGTGATTACTGACTTAACTAGCCTTGCCAATACAGATACAAGTCTTAAACATATCTTTTCATGGGAATTTGTGTTTAGGTTGAATTGAAAAATCATTTATGGCATGTAGTTGATTGTTGTAGTATTGTTGTGGTGGATTAGGGATTACAAATCATTTGAATTGATACCATGCAGTCAGCTGTGTATTAAGGTCATCTTCTTGTCAATTGTACAGTATCTGTTGGATGGTGCATGATATAGATGAGCATTTCAGTTCAGATAAATGATCCCGATTACTAGTGAACTTATAATTGCTTTGCTTTGTCAGTCATTTATTAGGACTTGGGACTAGTCTGAATCATCCCATCTTAGATGCATGCAGGTAATGCTGATGGAAATGAGTCAAACTCTTGTGCCATGCATCTACCATCACCAGTTTGTATAATAATATTAGAGAGTGACCTTTATATCATTGTCAGTAGAAATTCATGCTTGAGTTGCTTATGAGAGCTTTTCACATTGATCAAGTAGTGACCAAGATTTGTAGTATGGGTTTTAGATTTACAGTTTCTCATAATTTTTTTTTACAGGCAATAGCTGCCATGATGCGTGCCCAAGAAGCTGATCCTACAAACCTAGAAGTGCTTCTTGCTCTTGGCGTTAGCCATACTAATGGTATCTGTTACATTTCCCTTTCAGCCAGTTACTGTTCAATGCAGTTATGCTAGTGATTTTTTCTCTGTAGGGACCAATTATCATTTGAAGAAGGATTTTCTGATATTCTATCAATCAATTTATACAACATTATTTTCTCTATTTTTATTTACAGAACCATAATAGGAAATTATGTCAACCTTGATTTGTATACTCTTAAATTTAAATAAATAGGTAATTTAATTATTGACGACCTTGATTTGGATATGGAGCAGTTTTGGAGATTTTCATTAAATTCCAAAGTAAACTATCAACCAGGTGACCAAACTTGAACTTGATTTGGTCATTGATGTATGATTGAAACTGGAGTAGAGTTAAAAGTTAGTTGATTAAAAGTAATATGCAAGGGAAAGATTATCAATAGTGTCTCAAATGGTTACCAGAAAAATAACATGAGCAACTAAAGTTTGTTCTATTTGAGTTACTAGTTTTTTGTGTTGCTCTTTTGTACTTGTGTTGGGATATGAACCTTATATATTCTTATAATTTAGTAGTTCTTTTCTAAATTTTCTATATGGCAATTGCAGAATTGGAACAAGCAGAGGCATTGTCATACCTGTACCAGTGGCTAAAAAATCACCCAAAATATGGTACTCTTGCCCCTCCACAGCAACCAGATACTCTATTTTACAACGATGTAAGCACTCCAATCGAACCTGCAACTTTACTCTTGTATGTGTTGATAATTGCATTTTTGTCAAACCTAATGATGTGTTGTTTAAAATAATTCTCAGGTGGCCAGGTTATATACCGAAGCTGCACAGTTGTCGCCGGAGGATGCAGATGTACATATAGTTCTTGGTGTGCTGTACAATTTGTCAAGAGAATATGACAAGGCTATAGGTGCTTTTAAAACTGCACTTAAGCTCAAGCCCCAAGATTATTCTCTCTGGAACAAGCTTGGTGCTACACAAGCCAACAGCATTCAGAGTGCAGATGCAATTATGGCATATCAACAGGTACCTTGTTTGCGTTTTTTATTTCAGGTTTTAGGGAATGATTCTTGGTCTGAACCATGAAAATGAGTTATCTTTTCCATGTATTTTCCCATTTGAAGTCTCTTGAAACATTGAACTTGAGAAAATGATGACCAAGTACCCTACAGAGTTATTTGTTATGGAGAATAATTGAGTAACACACTTCCTTTTGCCCCTTCAATTTGCAGGCTCTTGACTTGAAACCTAATTATGTCCGTGCTTGGGCAAACATGGGTATAAGCTATGCTAATCAGGTTTGTTATTTATTTATTTTTCAGATTTATTTTATTAGTTCAACCTGCCTTTAGTAAAGCATAGCGTTCTCCATTTGTACCAAGGAAATGCAGAATAGACTGAGGCTGAAAATCTCTTATATATAACTTGGCAATTGCTAGATGTTCCTTTAAAATTTACTTGTACTAGAAAACACTGCTTAAATATTCTTTAGCATCTGTAGTGATGGTAAAGGTGTACTATTGCTGCATTAACTTACTAAAGTAAAATGTTTTTCTTTAATCTCATTATTTATTTTCTTTTTGTGTTCAGGGTTTATATGATGAATCCATCCGATACTACGTTAGAGCGCTTGCTATGAACCCTAAAGCAGACAATGCCTGGCAGTACTTGAGGATATCTCTCAAGTATGCTCTTGAACAAACCCAAATATTCACTTTTTAATTAATGTAAGAGAAATAAAACATTTTACTTGACTGAATTCTTGATTTTTTTTTCCTTTAATTTTTTTCAGCTGTGCCTCTAGAAATGATATGTTTGAAGCATGCGACTCCAGAAACCTTGATGCTCTCCAGAAGGAGTTCCCTCTGTGAGATTACAGCATTTCCTCTATTTAAACATGTGCAACCTGGAGAGGACATATATCTGTTGGTAGGAAATGAAGATTTTTTTCAGGCCGACGTTATGTCCGATTTTTTCAGTCATAATGGTTCCTTCATAATTTGTTAATGCTTACAAGTTATAAATGACAGAAGGAACCTGTGTCGAACCTTAATAATAGTACAGAATATGCTCAGCATATTTAGAAATCTATATGAGCATAAGTTAACTGTGTTGTAAATGTAACATCAAAATAGTACAAGGAGGGTTATTGTATCATTGGACTGCGAGGTGGTCATGAAACTGCAGCCAGTTACAGTCATTTTTGCAAAAGAGCTGCCAATATTATTTTTTGGAAAAAAAAAAAAAAAAAAGTTGTGTCCAACCCTTCTCTCTAAGATAGAGATTTGTGCACAGTCAATTTGCTGTTTTTCAATATAAAAATGGGGACAAGCTTCATCTTTAAATATTCATAAAGGATTGCTTATTCGAGTTTTGAACCTGTGATTTTTCAAAAAAGGATATTATTTTTAGGCATCAAATCATATGTTGACTTTTACAAAAAAAAAAAATCTGCCTTAGTGGTATTGCAATGATTTAAAAAATGCTTTGTCGCAGAGAAAGAGTAACAATTTCATTTATGCACTAGACCACTGTGGATAGTTTTGTAACTGTTAGGTAGCTCCAAGGACACGGAATTTAGAACTTCCCCTACAAAAGGTACGTTGTAATATTAGTGGCTCAATTGTCTGCATATGCGTGAAGTCATGCCAAGAAAAAAAAAAATCTTTGGGGTTACGGGTTTTTTTTTTCAGGGAAGCTTGCGGTCCTTGCAGATCAACCTTGAATGCTCAGTTTACTTCTTTGTACTCGCGAACCGCTGTGGGAGATCTAAATTGACTATTTTGACAAGCCAGGTGGTGGATGTAGCTTTTAGCAGCATTTACAGTAACGCGGGGCATCTAATGCACAATATTTCAAATTAAACTGTCTACACCTGTGTAAATTAGAAATTGGAAAATAAAATGACGCCCCGCTAACACTTTTGATGGCCAATGCTAGTTTTTTGCTTGTTATTTTGAATTCCTCATTTGACACAATAAAAACACAACTGTGTAATTATCAAATAATATTACAAAACTAAATTCCAGAAGACGCTATGCAGATGTGAGTAAACATGTTTATTTGAGACGACGTGGACATTCTGATTTTTGCAGCTCATGACTGAGACTCAACTATTTACCATAACATAGCTCCATCAAAACTCAAACCTACAAGAAAGTTCGAAACTAGAAATCATATCATACCAAAAATATCCAAATAAAACTGTGAGTCGCTAAAGAGAAGTAATAGCACAGAATGGAGTACACTTGCATAATATTAAAATAGCACCGCATTCCACGACCACCTTCACGAGACAGGTTTTCATGTGATTTGCTGAAGTCTCAGCGCCTAAAGGCATTGCTCTCTTGCGCAGACTTCCCACCTTGAGAGAAATAAGCCCTCCTTCGTACACTCTCCTCTATAGTGGAACTGCCCCCTTTCTCTGCACCATATATATTTTTCTGTGTCTCATGCAAGAAGTTCTTGCCTCTATATGAGTTTGACACAACCACCTCTTTTGCATCATCCTCTTCTGCTTTCTTCAGGCGCTTCCACCTTTGCTCCTCATGCAGTTCAGCGTCCAGCTGCATCTGCTGCAACCTCTCCTCCCTCTCCTTCTCTGACATTTTGTGGACACCTCGCCGGTGGTTTGCCCTTTTTTCTTGTTCAACCCTCGTATTGTTATCTGAACCAATATTCCTATCCCTCATTTCCTCATGCTTTGAGTGATTGTCATCATGTCCTGCTCTACCCTCTCTATCATCCTTGTCAGATCTTCTTGAATCTGATTTCCTTGAGTAATCATGACCATCTCTAGATCTTCCCTCTCTGTCATCCCTAACAGCACTTCTTGAATCCAATTTCCTCGAGTAATTATGATCATCTCTAGGTCTTCCATCTCTGGCATCTCTGTCATTACTTCTTGAATTCAATTTTTTCATGTAATCATGGTCATGCTTAGGTTTTCCCACTCTATCATCCCTGTCACTACTCCTTGAATCAGACTTTGTTGAATGGTCATGATCATGTTTAGCTTTCTTCCCGCTATAATCCTTGTCAGTGCTTGCATGTGGCCTGTTCCTATTGGACTGCCTATCTCGCGTTGACAATTCACGATCTCTCATTCTCTCTTTGGTATCTTCTTCTGAATCTGAGCTTTTTGAGTGTTTCTCATGCCTCAACATTTTGTGCTCTTTTTTTCTCCTCTCATCTCTTCCACTTGAGTACTCTGAGTCAGAACCATCGTCCGATCGGTGCTTCGACTTGCCGTGGCGATGCTTCTTGCGCTTTTTCTTCTCCTTTTTTTCTTCTTTTTGCTTTTTCTCAGCTTCAACCTGTGTAACAAGAAATCAATTTGCAACAGTTTCGTAAAACAAGATCAGAGACAGCAAAGCAACTGATAATCCTAAAACAGTTAAAAAGGTAACAAAATGAGCAATTGAATTCAGGTTTGGGATAATTTCTGATCCAGGTCTCAGGTCATTCATGGTGAGTCTCAGTCATCATTTCAGATCTAGTTAGATTTCAGATTAGTTGGACCTGGGTTCATCCAGCTATTGATTTGTGTTCAGATCTAAGGTCACTTCATTTGTGACCTGTGGCATTTCTGGTTTTGTCCTTAGTTTGACAAACCTGAATCAGAGTTGTTGTTGAGTAATCTCTTGATTGGATGAGGGTAACCTTTTTTTCAGATAGTGGGGTTGAGCTTTTGGGAAAGCTGAAGTGTATGTTGCATGCCATTTGGGTTTCAGCTTTGTCAAGATACAGGTTTCAGGAGTACAGAAAGTTGACTTTAACTCAACTTAGATTAATTAGGGTGTTGACCTCTAGAAATAGCAGGATCTGGTTGGATGCAGGTTAGGCTAGGTATTTTGCCTTACACCATATTGTCTAGCTCCATAAACCTTTTTAATCTAAGATACCTTAATGCACTTACAAGCTGATCATTTTCAATAACTTGGGTAATTGATAGAACAATACAAGTTCTTTAAATTATCAAAATCACCCCCTCATACATTCATAATTTTGCTACTTCTAGACTCTGTTTATTAAGAATTAAGAAATAAGAAATAAGTAAGACATTTAATTGCAAACGTACCGATTTCTTAATCATGGCCATCTTAATAGGATTGTTCTTAATTCGAGCTAGAGCATCCTGTTCCCTTTGTCTGATTAAGAGTAGAGGATCTGTGTGCAGCTTCCTCCAAGTGTCATTAGCTGACTGTGGTGTATCTTCAAACAATGCTCCTGGCACAGCTGCTTGCTAAATTTTGGTGAACCAAAAAATGATTAGCATAAGGTTCATAATAGCACAGTATAGAAAGCAGAAAAAAGTCAAGACGATTAACTTCTTCAATGCCACTAACAGTTACATGATAATATCCATACAAATATTTTTTTTAACTTTGAATATAGGATAGGCAATAAGTCCAAGAGACATGCCTTCAATCCTGATTTTATCTGAAAAAAGAACACAATACAATTCAAAAGCAAAGTGAGCAACAAGGAAAGATACCTTAGATGAGGTACCCGCTGAAGAAGCTGTCGCAGGAGCAGGATCTTGCAAAGCTTTGAATACCTCAGTGCTTCCTTTCCCCACACTCAATCCTGACTCGTACAGAAAATCCAACCTCTCCTGTCTCCTGCACCAGATTCAATTAAAAAATGAGTCCAAATTGAACAGTTCATTTAAATCACACCGCAACCCTAACCCTACATCAACAATTGCAAAACTTACGGTACGAGGCCAGCTTGTTCTTGGAGAAGTCGAAACTCGGACTTCTCTCGCTCTTCTTGAATTTGTATTTTCAATTCTTCGAGCTTTTTTTGCTCGGCTTCGTGCTTCTGTTCAGCCTTCCACACGGTCTCTACGTTTCTTAGACTCCCAGTGTGCCATCCCTTCTTGTTCAAGAACTTCAACGCCATTAATAACCTCAGAAACTGTTCCCGATTCGTTCTTCAGGTTTTTCTTCCCTAGCCAGAATTCAATTTTCTCTGCTAGTCTAGAGAAAGTATTCAGGATCGAGACGTAAAAGTGGCCGACGAAAAGAAGACGAAAGAGGAAGGGACGTCGGTCGGAGCTCCTAAAGGATAATGAGACCCGAAGCTGTAATCCGAATCCAATAATAAGAAGTTTGGGCTTGGAATTTTTCCGGGCCCCCAGAGTTTAGGTGTTTATGAGTCGTGTACAAGTTTGGATGGAAGTTAGAATATTTAGAATAGTAAATGAGACTAGAAAATAAAATAGTGATTTTTATATTAATATGAAAATGGTGTTATTTAAATTTAGATTGTATATTTGAAATAATAAATAGTTATAACTGATAAAGAATAATGTTAAAAAGGTGTAATTAACATAAAAGATAGAGTGAGTTTATAGTATTATGCATATTATGATTTGGCACCGTGCTATGGCTCTATATTCGAGTTTTCAAATCCTAACGGTTGATCCGAACCATTCATCTTGTTCTCCATATTAATATGTATTTGGATATTAAATTTTACATTTTTTTGAAATTTTTTTACTATTTTTTTAAATATTTAGAAAATTACTTGATCTGAAAATTCTAGACCATCCAAAAACGGTGATTTTCAATCAATTTCAAAAAATAATGACAAAATTTCAAAAAATGTAAAATTTGATCTCCAAACACATATTAATATGGAGAACAAGATGAATGATTCGGATTGACTGTTGGGATTTGAAAACTCTAATATAGAGCCGTAACATAGTGCCAAATTGTAATATGCATAGTACCATAGATTCACTCTAAAAGATATACAAGTGGAATCTCAAACATGTTGAAATATTCGAATAGTTCCATATTCTAGCTATTCTCATTCCATTCCAAACATACCCTAAATGCTTAAGCATTTGTTCTTGTTCGGCAAAACAATCGAACATAGAAAAAGTAATTTAGACTAATTTGCAAAATAATGAGTTTGACTCAAAATCCAAAAAGCCTTACCCAATTTCATATAGTGTGCTTCTCCATAATTTTCATGCGATCCAATTTCTGTTTGGCCTATTATTACGTTTAGCAACTGTTAGAATAACGTAGTAGCAAAATAGTGCACTGTTCTACTTAAAAAACGGTTGCAAAATAAATATTAAAGATGGCCACCAATTATAATTATTTATTTATTTATTATTATTTCATCATCATCATCATCATCATCATCATCATCATCATCATCATCATCATCATCATCATTATTATTATTATTATTATTATTATTATTATTATTATATAAAGGAATATTATATGTAGGCTTCAATCTCTTACGCTCTAAAGAATTCCCAATTATTTTCGGTTAACTGTTAAAAAAAAAAAGTGCACTGTAGCCAAGCATGTCTTCGTATAATTATATGTGTATTTTAGCGGATTCGGAAAATACATCTGAAAGATCAAGACAGCTATTGAAAAATCGAAATTTTTATTTGTAGAAAAAAAAAGAGATAAATCAAAACACTTTAGATTTGGGGATTTTCATATTTACCTGGGCTGTACGGTCAATTTGCAACTCATTTATGAGGAACGCAGATTGGCTTAGAGGTCCACCAAAAACACAAAAAATGCACTGTTGGGAACCTCTAAGCCAATCTGTATCCCTTCATAAATAAATTACAAATTGGCTGTGTGGCCCAGACAAATGTGGAAATTGCCCAAATCTAGTGTGTTTTGTTTTTTTTTTGTTATGCTATTAATAACAAGGAAGCTGATAATTGTACTCGATCCAAACAAAGTACCCATGCGCGTTCCCCAACCTTCTAGAATATCGGCGACAAAAAAATCAAGTTTTATTTCATACAGCGCAATAACAGTACCAATCTTTCTTTATTGTATAGAATTTTGCTGCATGAAGAAAAAAACGCTCTGTTAAACAAATTTAACAAAAGCACTGCCAAATGCAGCGAAGCAATAATATAATTTAAACATAAAAAGAAAAACGTTTAATCTACTGCATTCAAGTATTTAACTTTCATTGTAAATACGTTAAATTTTCATTTTTAAAAACAAAAACGAATCTCCGAATTCGTCCCCGAGCAAAAATTTACAAGTGCGTCCTCGAGTGCGTCCCCGAGCACGAAATTTACACTTCTAAATTTGTACTGTCCTCGAGGGCGTCCCCCAGCACAAAATTTATTCATTTGTGCAGAATGTGCTAGGAATAGTACATGTGAACAAGTAAAGCATGTAAATCAATATGTACTAGCAAGCAAACAACATAAACAAAGCATTGAAAATTTGTGCATATAAACCTGTGTTTACAAATACATTTTAAAACATATAAACCTGTGTTTACAAACACATTTTCAAGTTTATTCTTCAAACACATTTTAAAGCATATAAACCCGCGTGTAAAGCAAGTAAACCAATATATACTGGCAAGTAAACCTAGGAGACAGCACAATATTTAGTTTAACATATTTGAAATTAATAACATAAACAATTAGCAAAATTTCAATTACAAAAACTACATGACATCTGTTTGAACAGTCACCCAAAATCAGAAGAAGAAAAAAAACTGAGCCACTTTACCAGTAAATACCAGAAAATTCAGAAACATCAAGAAAGACTGATTTATACTAGAAAATATCATAAAAAACTGACCCCTTCACCAGGAAATACCAGAAAGTCCAGAGATGTGTTGAACATAATTTCTAAATTCTTCACTTTAGAGGTAAATAAACTAAAATTTCTAGTTAGGCATTTGATTATAGTTACTGTTGAATCCGGTATATGGTTGATTTTTCTTAGAATTCACTATTATATTCTATCTATAACTTTGGCTAATTTCTTAGAATTCACTGTTATGTATTGGAAATTCTGCTCAATTTTTCTTCTAACAATATTTTTTGCATTTAATTATCCAATTTGTGTTTAAAATCTGTGTTTACATTTTTTGCATTTAATTATCCGGTATATGGTTGTTTTTTTTGTATTTAAAATATGTGTTTACAAACATATAAACCTGTGTTTACAAACACATTTTAAAGCATATAAACCTGTGTGTAAAGCAAGTAAACCAATACATATTGGCAAGAAAACAACATAAACAAAGTAATGAAAATTTGTGCATATAAACTTGTGTTTACAAACACATTTTAAAGCATATAAACCAGTGTTTACAAACATTGAAAATTTTGTTACAAACATATAAACCTGTTTACAAACACATTTTAAAGCATATAAACCTGTGTTTATAAAAATTAAAAAATCTATATTACGAACATATAAACCTGTGTTTATAAACACATTTTAAAGCATATAAACATGTGTGTAAAGCAAGTAAACCAATATATATTGACAAGTAAACCTAAGAGGCAGCACAATATTTAGTTTAACATATTTGAAATTAATAACATAAACAATTAGCAAAATTTCAATTACAAAAACTACATGACATTTGTTTGAACAGTCACCAAAAATCAGAAAAAAAAAAAAAAAACTGAGCCACTTTATCAGTAAATACCAGAAAATTCAGAAACATCAGGAAAAACTGACCCCTTCACCAGAAAATACCAGAAATTCTAGAGATGTGCTGAACATAGTTTCTAAATTCTTCACTTTAGAAAACTGATCCTTTCACTAATTTGTCCTTCTTTGTTGTCCTTCATAACTACATAGTTTCTAAATTGTTCACTTTAGAGGTAAATAAACTTAATTCTCTAGTTAGGCATTTAATTATAGTTACTGTTGAATCCAGTATATGGTTGATTTTTCTTATAATTTACTGTTATATTCTATCTATAACTCGGGCTAATTTCTTATAATTCACTGTTATGTACTAGAAATTCTGCTCAATTTTCCTTCTAACAATTTTTTTGTATTTAATTATCCAATTTTCTTGGAGTGATGTGCTGAATATGTTTTGCATTTAATTCAAGTGTTTAATTTTCATTGTAAATGAGTTAAATTCTTATACCTGTGAACAAGTAAAGCATATAAACCAATATGTACTAGCAAGCAAACAACATAAACAAAACATTGAAAATTTGTGCATGAAGCAAACAACATGTGTTTACAAACACATTTTAAAACATATAAACCTGTGTTTACAAATACATTTTAAAGCTTATTCTTCAAACATATTTTAAAGGATATAAACCTGTGTGTAAAGCAAGTAAACCAATATATACTGGCAAGAAACAACATTTTAAAGCATATAAACATGTGTGTAAAGCATATAAGCATGTGTTTACAAATACATTTTAAAACATATAAACCTGTGTTTACAAACATTGAAAAATTTATTACAAACATATAAACATGTGTTTACAAACACATTTTAAAGCTTATTCTTCAAACATATTTTAAAGCATATAAACCTGTGTGTAAAGCAAGTAAACCAATATATACTGGCAAGAAAACAACATTTTAAAGCATATAAATGTGTGTTTACAAACACATTTTAAAGCATATAAACCTGTGTTTACAAAAATTAAAAAATCTGTGTTACAAATATATAAACCTTTGTTTACAAACACATTTTAAAACTTATTCTTCAAACACATTTTAAAGCATGATGCGCGCAAAAGCGTATGCACAAAGTTTCAGTACAATAAGATGTACCTTTTAAACCTTTAACACGCGTTTGAGTTAAATTGCAAGTGCACAATTCTATCAAAGTAGTATTTTAGGTATCGATCCACAGGGAGTACGATAAAAACTTAGTTCAAACTTTAGTAATAAATTTCAGAAAATAAAATAAAGTGCAATAAAAGTAAATTGGGGGGTTTGTTCTAACAATTCCTAAAGTTGGGTTCAATACCCAAAAGAAAGGAGTTTGAAATAATAATTGTAAATAAAAGTAAAAGAAAGGAATTGATTTGCTTTAAAGATTTAGAGATCTAGGGGTCTTTGGTCTACAATTCCTTGCTAACTCTATTAATTCGGTATTTGTTTGAATTCATGTATGATTTGATGAGGTTTCTAACCTAATATGTTATTAAGAGTTACTTTCGTAAATTAATAACGTGCCTAGGTAACTCGAACTTCTCAATGAAGTTCCCCACCCTAGCTACCTAGACCTATAAGCTCTTGTTAGTCTCTCCTCTCCTCAAATATTGGTACTTCGCAATTAAGTCCATCATACCAATACCCGATTTGAATTGAGATGTCCTAATTAGGGTTTGACTTCACGATTAGGTTCTTCACCAAATTCCTAACCTTAATTTATATATTTCCGGCTTAGATTAAATTGGTTACAATCTTAACCTAAACCTAAGGTATTTGCATTCATAATTTGGTACTATCCTATTGATCACAGTCAATTTTGATTCTTTCGAATTCAAAACGGGATACTACAATTCAAGTACTAATTATGTAATTAACACAAATTATTAAATCACAGAAATTAACATCAAATCTCATAAAACAATCATAATAAAAACAAATAACCGAATAAAATAGAATTAAACAAGTTCATGCATTGACCTAAACCCCTAGAGAGAGAACTACTCCCTCATGGAGAGATCCATTACAAAAGTTGGCAAAAGTAAGAAGAAATGAAATAAAGAAATGATTACACCCTTTATTTGATCAAAGCCCTCAATCTTGCCGACTTCTTGCTCAGGAAATCCTTCTTCTCCTTGCTTGAAAGCTTTCCTTTCTCCAGAATTTATCGCTAAGTGTGTAGAGAGAGAATGAGAAGGGAAGAGATGATGGATTGGATGAGATGAGATGAGATCCCCTCTTTTATAGCCAAGGATCATGTCTAATTAAGAGCCTAGGAAGTGGAGTTAGTGGGTGTTATATTTGGATTGTTTTTCAGGATTGTCTTGTCCACATGTAGCTGTCAAAACGCGTCCATGATGCACCAAAAATAGAAAAACTGTCAAAAACGTGCAATTTTGGCTTTCTGCGGGTCCAGTGCGGGTGCTCCGAGCCGCACTGCGGATGGGCTGATCCGCACTGAGAAAAATTTTAGTTTTTAGTTTCTCATGTTGTAGATCTTCTCGCTAGCTTTCCAAAAAGTGGTCATAAGCCTTAATCGGAGTTACGAGTCAAAAGTTATGACCGTTTTAAGTTCAGACTCTATTTTTAGCTGACTGCTACCATCCGCACTGCTACAGTATCATCCGCACTGGGATCCGCACTGCGGATGCATCGAGATCCGCACTAGGCTCGGACTTTTCCTGTGCAACCAGAGTGCGGCTGCATCGAGATCCGTGCATCCGCACGGATTTTGATGTATAGCTTATTATATCTTTTTAAAATTGGCGCGCGTCCAGAAATCCATCTAAGTACTTATTTTGGCCATATTCCAAACCGTGTGTTCGCAATGGACATTTTTCTTCGGTTTTGCACGGATTTTGATGTATAGCTTATTATACCTTTTTAAAATTGGCGCGCGTCCAGAAATCCATCTATGTACTTATTTTGCCCATATTCCAAACCGTGTGTTCGCAGTGGGCATTTTTCTTCGATTTTTCTTCATTTTTCTTCATTTTTCTTCATTTCCTGTAAGTTAAAACCAAGCAAACGCAGTAACTTGATCCTAGGTGTAATCTATTCACTTTATATTCAAAATACAAGATATTTGGTGTTATTTCGTGATAAAAATCAGATCGAATATGTATATAATTTAGGCCTATCAAAGCATATCAACCTGTGTTTACAAACATTGAAAAATTTTCATTTAATGGATTACTTGTTCAAAATGGAAACTATATTTTTAGTTATTAAATATCAAAAGCTGTTAATTTGCATAATTAAAATTAGAACCAATCCCCCATCGCGTCCCCAAGCTAACTGGATTTAAATTGTACTTTAAAGTACGTTCAAGTAAGTAGTTAATTAATGACTAAAGGACCATTAACAATCTAGGGGACTAATTCGGGAATTGGTGATTACAGCTGTTCCTAACAGACTATCTAAGAAATTAAAGCGCAAGACAAAAGCATGCAAAGCTAACGTTTAAAGCAATCAGTGTAAAACTGCAATGCGTTAAAACAACAATTCATTAATTAATGGCAAATTAATAAATTACTGTTATTAGCGGACGGTTAAACCCAATTAAACTAGTTCGAGGACGGACTCGAGTTTGGTGGCTTGGGGTACAAAAACATTTCTCTAATAACAATTTCAGATGACAAATTGTCAAAACACGTTTGACTTTGTCACAACGACGTGGTAATTATTAATAATTATGTCTTAACTGAAATAAGCAAGTGTTCATCGCTACTATAAAAAAGTATGCACTGGTATAATAGACATATATATGTACGTCGACATAATATATAGACAAGTATGCATTCTAAATTGCATACAAAGTTTATGTGAAGTATTTAGGGGATGCGTTTATGGAGATGATTATGAAGCTTGTTATTATATTACTATTATCATCTTCATTGTCATTACCATTGATGTTGTCGTTATAATCGTGATCATCTTCTTTACAAGACATGTGAAAATAATACTAAATCAAATAATTTTGTTATAATTGTGGTTATCTTCTTTAGAGCATCTACATTCCAGCAACTTAATTGAGTTTCTAAAAAATTAATAACTACTTTTTAGAAATTAAAGTCTCTAAAACATCTAAACTTTCACATACCTAAAACTAATTTAGAGTTTCTATTAAGTCACAACAACAATAAATTAAAAAGAAAAAAAATTGGCCAATTATTTGACCAGCGTAGAGTAACAATTTCTTAATAAAAAAATTATTGTATAGTTTTTAAATAAGAAACTCTCGTACATTTATGAAATTAAAATAAAAATTGCCACCTCACATTGAAAACTCTAATAATATTCTAGTGAGACGTTGGAAAACAATACTAAATTAAAATTTTACAAATATTAACACTAATAACAAACATGCAAATACAACAAAAATTAGCATCTTAATGTATACCATAAAATGTTCGATGCAAATTGGTTATCAAACTTGTGTATAATAGTTGATTTTCACAATTGATAATTAGAATAAAAAAAAATATAGTCTTGTTAAAAGTAAAAGGAAAAAAAAAATAGGATCTTATAGATAGACGTTGGATAATTAAAATATTCATATTTCTTTAAGAAACTATATATTACCAGTATCTGTAATCACATCATTGTTACTATACTAAATATTCTTTTTCTATCCATACAAGCAATGGAAATGTTTGACAGATATTTAAAGCTAAGAAAGTTTAAAATAATTATTTCAAGTTAAGCAGTCTAAACCATTTTTATTTGATTAAAGTTTAAGTTAAAGGAGACCAAGTTAATTAAGAGAGAGAATATTAAAAATCTTTATTCACTTAGAGCATCTCTATTTTTGAAGAAATTTCAAGGATTTCTAATAGCGGTTTCTATTCTAATTTCAGAAATGTACTCCAGTTTCAATAAAAAGAAACTGTTTTTTGTGCATGATTGGTCAAATGATTCGTTCAAATTATTTATTCTTTGGCTCTATGACGATTTTCACTCTTAATTTATTACTAATGTGGCTTAATAGAAATTATAAAATTAATTTAAGAAAATATGAAGGTTTAAAATTTTTGAAGGCTTTAATTTCTAAAAAATGGTAACAGTTATTTGAAATTTTATTTCAAATGTTGGAATGGAAAATTTTATTTCAATTGTTAGAATGAAGATGTTCTAACAGCATATTTTTCAGACAGAATAATTTAAGTCGTCTAAATAAATAGTTTAATTTAAGCCGACCCAACTATTTCGTATTCGACTACTCAAGTCAAGAGACAAGAGCTGAACTCCTAATTTTCAGTTTAGTTCTCATCTAAATATGAAAATACGAATAACACGGACTTAAATTTTAAGGGTAATATTTCGTCCGTTTTTAGTCCTAGTCCACAAATATGTTCGTTTCCAGTAAAATAAAAACTATGGCTTCAATTAATTTAATAAAGACAGGTCTCTTGACATATCAAAATTGGGCCAAAATACAAGCTTTGCCAAACTGAACTATCAGGTACGGTATATTTATTGCCAGTGCAACATGTATAAAAAAGGATCAGTTTATCATAGACCATACAATCGAAGTTAATAGAGAATGTTGAATAACTAATATAAGAGAAACAGTTGAATAACTAATATGCAAATTGTTCAAATAAATAGAGAATGTTGCTAGACCAAGAGGCACAAGCGCTACACAGGCTTCTTAACATCACCAAGAAAAGGAAAAAAAAATAACTTTATACAAAAACTAGGAACCGGTGAAGCACAAGCCTCCGAAATCAATAAACAAGAAATAATTACCAATAAAGCAGAATCTAGATCGATCTACCTTACAAAGAACCTAACAACCATGAATATATCTCCCATGTATGCATTTACTTGTTTATTTACTCTCCAGCATGTCAAGAATTGACCCAAATAAATAAACCGAGCCAAACTCAACATTTTCCTTTTCCCACTTTTCCTTCAGCCTCCTACATCAGAACTACTTTCTCCTGCTGCTTGATCTTTTGTCGCGTAAAATAAACCTCGGGAGATTTAACAGGGAATTTGAACGGGTGACCCCTTCCAGAGCAGACCATTCCTCTTCCTCTGAATTCGAGATACATTCAGCCAGTTTCTTTGCAGATGAATTAGTAACCAGTGCCTTGCTGGGTGTGGTACCGGGTTCCTCAGATATTGGTACAATCTCATCCGTTCCTTGCAGCATATCCAAATGCTCTAAATTAGGCTCGATACTTACACACACATGTTTTTCTTCAATGGGCTTATCCATTGCACTTGAGATAATTAAGTTCACGTGTTTTGAAGGGAGATCATTGGATATTGGGTCCTGAACTGGGTCGGACGGGGATTTAGTGTCCAGGAACAAACAGACAGCGGCACAGTCATCACTTTTCGAAGTAGGGAATTTGAGTTTCCATGCTCGCACAGCTGAGTCAACTAGAGCTCGTGACGCAGTGGCACGGGACGGGGCAGAGACCACTATGTCAACCGCTTCCTTATTAGAGAGAACATCCCAAATCTACACAAATAGCAACAGCTTCACTTTTTGCCATGTGAAAAGTCATAATAGCATACATTGTCATTACAGGACATGAAACAGTGGGACAAGGCCCATGGAATTTTAATGTGCCTGTACCATATATGTTTCTGCGTTAATGTAGCTAACTCAGGCTTTTTTGTACTGAACATTAACAGGAAAAACTGGGTTAGTCCACTGTGTCAACTGTCAGCACTTTCTCTCAGTTGAGAGGGCTTTCTTTATTTCACCTGTTTGGTGTGTGGATTCACCTGTTTGGTGTGTGTGGATGGTTATGGGGCAGCTGAACAAACATTCCCAACTAATTAAAAAAACATTGGATTTACAAACCCTAAAAGGAAACCTACATAACACAAACAAAAAGAAAAAATAAGTATGGGAAGTTCCTGCAAATACTTGAATTACTGCTTGGTTAATTATTACGAAAAGCAATATTACCCCATCCGTGGCAAGAATAATGAACTCATCTTTCACAGTGAGACGACGATAGGCAACCTTGGGGACTGATATTAAACCATACTTCTTTAGACAAAAATCACCAAAGGCTCTAGCCATTGCCAAACCGGGAGAGTCACTATTTGGCAACCAAACCCTAGCTACATCAGGTTCGTCCTGCAATGCGAAGACACGGCCATTGCATCTCTTAATCCTTGCCGACTCCCCTGAAATTAAGATGCATGCAATTATTTTAATATTGCTTTCCTGTAATAGCTGCTCCGGGATTCTACAATAATAAACTAGCACATACTGCTAAATAAGTTGATATACTTCAAGTCAAAAAGGTTGATATACTGGGTCAAAAAATAAACATTAGTTCACTGGAAGACATGGTCAGCCACGACAGGTGGAACAGAGCCAAAAGTTCTATGAATTGAGGGGGGGGGGAGGGAATCCATATCCTCTGAGGTAACAAAATATTTCTGTTTGGATCACAACTGTCCGATAAGAATCCGGGCCAATCTGGCCCGAGATGGAACGCACGGGGCCGCTTTAATCAGAGGCAGAGGAACATACTGCAAATGGGGTCAATTGACCCCCATACTTTCTTAAAATCTGATTATTACTATATGGTTTTGTTATACATTTTAATTTTATAGTAAAATGCTATGAATACCATAAATTGACCCCCATTCTTTTTTCAAAAAAAAAAAAAACTAGACTATTGTACAATGTGTACAGCTTGAGTTCTTGTAGCATTTTGCCCTTATATGTTTTGGACCCCCCGTTACTTAAATATCTGCCTCCTCTCCTGGCTTTAATAGTCGTGCGGATTCTGATTAGACAATCCAGATCCAAACAGAAATATTCTGTTACCTTAGGTGATACGAATTCAGGGGGTGGGGGGTCAATTAAGACACCGACTAAAATCGCATGACATGTACATAAAGCTCAAACACACATGAATCTTTGTTGCAGAGTACCAGAGAAATTATATAGACAATTGGCATTCTGACTTGTATTACAAGAAAAACAATAAAGGTATATGTTGGTCATAGCAGAAACTCAGCCCATTCTCCTGTCGAAATTGTCTTTTCCAAACAAGCATTGGAAAAAAAAAATACTGTTGGAAACAAGATCACAAAAGAGGAGGGGGGGGATATAGAGACCGTACTTGGAAGGTCAGGTTTAAGATCAACAGTGAGTTGTTCAGCAATTAAAATGTTGTCATCATCTCTAGTACCCAGCACAGCTCTCGAGTCCCCAAGATTTCCAACTACAAGATCAAAACCCTAGGAAAAAAAAATAATAATTAGCATCATGACCAATGTGCAAATCTGGCTTCATAGTTTAGAAAGCCCAAATTTATCAGATCTGGGATCACGATGCATTGTTGCTCTAACAAGGATTGCTATACTTGAAGTTTCAGTCATGACCCATCCAAAATCAGATTTTACTGCATGTGCATCAGAATGAACAAATTTCTATTATATTGTTCATCATTTTTTTTGGCTTAATTCAAATTTCTTTGACATTATCAAATTTATCTTCAACTCGATAAAAAATATAGTGTGAAATTGAAATACCTTCTTTACCAATGTAACAGCTGTGGTACCACTACAAAAGCAATCAATGCTCTGATGTTTCTTTAAATCCCAATCCATCAACTTAAAAGCCCTCAAAAACGATTCTTTAAGAGGCATGAACATCTCTGGAAGCTTATTGCCAGCCTCGTCTGCCTCAGCATTTGACTCGCTTAATTCATCATCAGGATTTATGCATTCCGTATCTTCTGACTCTGCACTTCCAGAAATAGAGAGGGAGGCATTCCCATTCCCATTTCCATTTTCATGGGGTTTGCAAGTGACAAGATCTCTCCATTCGGTGCATAACTTGAGAGGAAGAGAGTCTCTGACCTTCTTCGCCACGAGGTGGCCGTATGGACCATGTCCATCAAATACTCCACAAAATACAGTCTCCAGATCCCAATTGAAATTCTTATGAACAAAAGAGGAAAAGAAGAAGAAAAGTTAATGATGCAATGATATTACAGAAATTATAAGGCTTCAAACTCCAAAGAATAACCAAGAATATGTAGAAGTATCAGATTAAGGTAGTTAATTATAAAAAATTAAGGCAACACTGTCAGACAAAAGTACACATTTTCATATTTTGAATGATAGATTTCTTAATAGTAGCGAAAAAGTTGTTGTTGTTGTTCCACTTGGTAACACCTACCAAGCTTTCAAAAAAAGAAAAAAGTTGTTGTTATCAGTTCACGAGATAAGGAAAGTAACTCATACAGATCAGTTCTCAATTTAATACAATATTATTGTTATTATTATTAGTAATAATAGCTAATTAACATACTGGATCTTGTCTAGCCAAATTTATTGGGGGCACTGAATTGCACACTGTTCATAATTAAGTAGCCATAAACTTTGTGTTGTGGAATTTAATGATTGTTGTTTTGTACTGGTATTCTCTCATTTTTGACAACCAATTAACCCAAGAGGTTTGCTTTTATCAAAACAAACTACAAATGAGATATTCTAAACCCAAAAAATTGAGCAGATCATTGCCCTTCTGCCCCCTCTCCCCGACCACAAACACACAGAAATATGGGACTTCAGTATTAAGTTTTGTGAATAGTTTTATCCGTCTGGAAAGAATCACAGTAGAAATCAAATAGTCAAAAAATAATCTAACCTTGAAACAACATATCGCACAAAATATGATATCTTTTTCGTCTAACTATTGACTTAGAAAAATGGCATATATAAATGGGAAACATGTTAACCTATTTCTAAGCTCCCAACAGTTGTGACACTCTTATCACTGGCTGGCCTTGTTCGTAAAGATGGGAGAAAGTATACATAATACAATGATAAAAATCAAACCCTATGTCAAGAAAATGTCCAGAAGAAATTAAAATTTTCAAGTAATTAGTATCAGTACCTCACAAACTATCATGGCATCTTGATTAGTCCCTTTCTTCCCTTGCTGAGTATATAACGACGCGACCTCACTCGCTCCGTTCAAGTACATGCGACCAGACACGCCAGACAGCTCGTCAAGTGACGTCAGTGCTCCGTTAGCGGCGGCGTCGCCGTTTCCGTCATCTCCGTCGTGGAACAGCTGCCTACGACTGAACATACCAGAACCTCTCAGCCTGGCCTTCTCATTTTTCTTCATGCGCTGTTTCTCCTTCTTAGCGACCCACCTCTCCGACCAGGAACCGGAGCGTGACACGGAGGCGCTGGAGTTGTCGACCATCGCCGGAGGTAGCTTCCGCTGAGATGAAACGCAAGAACCCATTTTGGGGCACAATGCAAGAGAAAATGAGTAATAAATGTCAGATGAGGACAGTGAGAAGAGGAGATGGTATTATAATGGGGTTTCTGATTTCGTTTTCAAAAAGGATGCAGATTTTAATTTGGTGCTGGTAACCGAAGTATTGCACAATGTTTCACTGGAATACTTGATACAGTATTAATTATCCGTATAGAATATTAAGATTTAGTATTAATTATTCAGAGAGTTGACAAAGCTTGTTTTATTTATTTTTGTAGCTTCGGAGCGAAACCAAGTAGAAAAGCGCCTGTTAGAAAATAAAAATAAAATATGTGCATTGGATACCAGGCCTTGTGTTTCGTGTCGAACCGCTAGTTCCAAATTCGAAGAGTTTTGGTTTCAAATGATATATAAAATTAATTTCTTATATTTTTTTGGGCCTTTGTAATACCAATTATCCGTAGACATTAATTAGTGACCGTTATTGATGTAATAAAACATTACTCGTTCAAAATCATAATGTTACAGCTGGTAATTTGAATACTAGGATGAGACGAAACTTTAATGTACTTTAATAATAGATTATTATCTTATCTCGATCTTGATTCTGCTTTTAGTTTTTCCCAAGTAGCCTTTTTGGCACACTCCGTTTGTCAACACAAGAAGGCATGAATTAGAGTGCGCTTTGCAGTTTCCACTTTGTCTATTTTGTCTGTATTACACCGAATTCGTATCCTCTGCTTAACTCAAAAGAGCATCTTTTGAGTTAATACATATGGACCGTCCGATCAGATTTAAAATTCGTGCGAATTAAATCCGCACTAATATTAAAGACCCCCTATATTTTAGGCATGAACCGGAAAGGCTCCATTTACAATCGGACGAACGATATATATTAACTCAAAAGATGCTCTTTTGAGTTAATGCAGACGATGCGGACTCAGCTAGACCGTCTCCGTGGATGTCCCGGATCAGATTTTGTATAATAATCCTTCTCCCCTATCCCTAGTAATTTTATTAACGAATAATTTGTTAGTACTTGGTACAGTTGATGAAAATTTTAAATTGTTTATTTTTTTTTCGTTCCAAATTGAAATTTTTTTTTTTATATCTCCGTGTGTTCATTAAATCTGAAAATTTTAATTGAATTACTTATTTAGGTTTATTTAATAATTGAAATACTTGTTTTGCTCTTTTTAAATGGACACGCCCGTTCGATTTGCAGCACCCCATCGAATCCATATCCTCTGAGGTAACAAAATGTTTATGTTTAAATTTGGACCGTCTGATTGGAATTCGGGTTAATCCAACACAAGATGAAATGCATCAGGTCCTTTAATATTCGTATAGATTCTGTTTGAACGATCTAAATCCAAACATAAATATTTTGTTACCTTACGTGATACAAATTCACACATCTCTATCCCTTCCTCTATGATTACGCCTAACTGTAACGTATATTCCTATTATTATATTTTAGTATTGATTAACCCGAAATTTTTTTAAATACCATAATAAAAGAAAACCAAACATCTCTATTTTGAGGGAATTTCATATTTACTCAAGGTGCGGCCTATTAAGTGGGGCTGCAGATTGGCTCTGCAACCTGGATAAAGATGAAATTTCCCAAAACGGAGGTGTTTTGGTTTATTTATTTTTTATTATGGTATATAAAAAAATTTCGGTTGATTAACCTTGTATCTAAGAAAGTGTTTATAGGTTAATCAATACTAGAAATAATAACATAGAGAGAGAGTGTTGCACGGTCAGTGCACAGTGCTATACATAATTACAGAGAAATGAATAAAGTGTTACAAGTTAAGGACTTGTTCATTTGTCACGGGATTATGCGGGATAGAATTTAACAGGATTGAGAATCCACTTTATAATTTGCAGGATCCCATATTTATTGATGTACACGGGAATAGATATAGGAATGTGTTGAATTAGTGTTCCGTTGTACCATGGATATAGTTGTAAAAAATATTGAGATAGAATCTACTTCTATATGACATTTTTTTTTTAAATACGACTCTTATTGCTACAATATAAAAAAATAGCATTTATTGTTACAATATTTTAAAGATGTCAGGTATATTAAGAGCTTTTGACTCTTCTATTCATTTCATATAAAAAAATAATAATGTATGAGTAATGTTATCATGCTCTTCTAATTTTATTTATTTAATTAGTGACAAATAATCAAATAATTTTTTTATTGATAAGATACAAAAATAATAGAGACAGAACCTACTATTATGATATTTTTTTTCAAAAATAATATTTATTGCTATAATAATATATCCGTTGAAATATGTTAGTCGTTGACATCAAAACTTTTTATGTCAAATATAAATGCTCTTCTCGGTCTATAAAAATAGTAATGAGTAATTATTAATTTTAACTATTTACTTCAGAAATTAAGGAGATATCTTTACTTGAGACTTCGGTATGTATATAAATAATTGAACATAGATCAAAATAGGAAAATACATTTTGACTTTTCTTGATGTCCAATGAAATAAATTAGAGATCAGTAGACAAAGTACACCTGGCCATCAAAAAGACAAATTTCATTTATTTTGAGAAAAGAGACGGATAGAGAGAGAGAGAGGGGAGAGAGCGATATTTGGAAAAAAAAATTCAATAGAATTCATTTTTTTTCCGTGATTTAACCCTGCGGAGAATGATATTGGAAACAAACGAGAGAAAGTTGGGGAGAAATTTTGAATCTTCCTAACACCTGTTGAGAAAAAAATGGGAAAAATCCAACCAAATCTATAGGAATACCAACAGCCGAACAGGTCCTAAAAGAGACGGTTTCAATTAAGAATTAAACAAAATAGATATTTCAACTATTAAATATAACTAAATAATTAATTAAATTTAGAAATTTTAGATATAATTAACATAAATAAAAAGAATAAAGTATTTTAATTGAAAAATAGGAAAATAAGATACTTGAGTATTTTGATGAGAAAATAGACAATTCATAATATATGTGCCTACCTGATAAGTGCATTTCTAATTCTCGATAAATATGTGAATTAATGAAATGCAGAAGAAAGAAGTGAGCCAGTAATACTTATCTGTGGAACAAAAAAATTGTTTTGGGTTAGAGTGGATATTTTTTCTTATATTCTTTTGTGAAGAAATGGGACGAGGGTTGAGATATTTATCCAATTCCAATACTAGTAAATTAACACTACCAAGTTTAAATATATATATATATATACACTAGTAAACTAAAATCTAACCGAACGGGAATATGAAATAATTACCGAAATGTTTATTAATATCCAAAAAATATATTAAATTTCAAAACTAACCAGCATTTCAACCTTTTTCTAAATCTATCCAAACTGCAAAAAAAATTTTACAGTTTCAATCCCCTTTGAACCGCAAAATTTTTTTTTGTGGTAATAACAGTTGTAAGCCTGTAACTGCAAAAAAAATTGTGGTTTGAACATATTTAAAAAAAAAGTTGAAATGCTGGTTATTTTGTGATATTTATATATTTTTTAGATATTGATAAAAATTTCAGTTAAAAATCCTATGAATTTTCACACATGTTCTTAGGTTTCATCTCCAGCTAATAGCATCCATACAAAAAGGATCAAGTTGAAAAATCTGTATCTTTTTAATTAAGTTATGCAATTATATACAATAGTGCCAACAAGTTGCCCTCTATATAATAAGGCCATCAAATTAGATTCAAAATATATTCAAATAGTCCCAAGACAGAATCTTAAGAGAGCATTCTTTGGCCCATCTATCTGACTGAATCTTGATTGTACTACCATCATCAAGAACTTTATTAACACCTAAATCCACAGGATTCCTTTGTTAAATATCTTTTTCAAAAATAAGAAAAACTAGTTTCTATGGAAGGAAATTCCAGTGCAGTGGCTTCAAAAGAGCTTTCAAAGTGAATGTAATTACAAGTTTCTCATTTTAATTGTTTATTACTTTCTATTATTCGTTATTAATTAGTTGTTAGTTAGTTGTTCAATATATATAGAAAGAGATATTGACTAATATGTTTTCGGTAGCACTTCGATTACGAGTCAAAATAAAAAAATAAAAAATAAAAAATAAAAAAACGCATTCGAAATTTCGAACTAACTAGCTCAGTAAATTGGTTAAATATTTGAACAGGTAGAATAATAGACTATTTTAGTTAATTATTTCTTATTATCATTTAGTACACATGACGAGGTGGTTACAGATAGGTAATATGAAGTTGTGAGTTAAACAAATAAAGTTGACCTAGATTTGTAATTTTGTTTGACTAATTAATGGACTTCATAATTGTCCGATTTGTTTCAAGATCGATACGAAGGCGTATAAATATTAAAACTAAGGGCACAAATCTCAAAGTAGATCATCGAGTCTAAATTAGGTCCAATAGACATTAAACTTAATCCGAAGTCAGTGTTGACTGCTCATTTTTATTTTATTCATTAGTACTCCAATTCTATTGCAAATCTCGAGATTTTATTTTATTTTATCTAATGAGACATGTTTCTAGTAGTATTTTGATACCTAAACCGATTGATTTTATTTTTCCAGTAATCTCGAGCAATTATTATTCCTGAATCTTCACTGCCATTTAACAAACACAAACTTTATTATAATGATTATCAAATTCTTAATTTGATAATTGGATGGCTTGAAAGCATATGAAACCAAATTTTAAACTGATACCCTACTTTCTCTTAGTACACTAGAGAAGCAGTTAGGAACTGAATTTTGCATATATTCCGAAGGAATGATATAGTCAGATAGCAATGATCTTATCCGTCCGTTAGAGACTTTTTCCACTGGATGGATAGAGATTTTTCCTTTACCAACTAATAAGAATCACTTGACGGGCAACTGCTAAGTTCTCTCTCTTCGAGAATCAGTTTTTAGTTTAGTAACAAGGATAATGCTTTCTGTGTAGAATATTATATGTTTTAAATCTAAAAAAATAATAATTTTTTATAAATATTAAATAGTTCAGTCACTTAACATCTAAATTTTAATAAAAATATTGTCTCTTCCATTTTAATTTCGTGAATTTAGCAATTTAATTTGCAGGCAGTACCAAAACATTTTTCTCGATAAAATCCCTGCAATTTTTATTTTTATTTGTTATAAAGTGTACATAGCAACTAGCAAGCGGAGAAACTTTTCAATAAAAAAGCCAATCAGTCAATCGTTGACGAGATAGCTTTTAAACTAAACGCGTTGTTAGTACAAATCCAGCTAACTTTTTAGAAAAAAAGGACAGCACGTGTACTCTGCACAATATCACTGAATTAGCCAATGAAAGGGGAGCCGTAGAGATAATTCCGATAGGAAGCAACGAGATCTCGTTGGTACATACACTTCAGTCAATGAATCCAATTAATAGAACAAATCAAAACCAAGTTCAGCAAGTTTTATTTGTGATTATTTTTTTATTAATGCGTACGCATGTCTACAATTCATGTTAGGACAACAAACTGGATTTTTTTTATTAACTCTCTTCTTTTAACAACTCTGGTTCGTCTGATTTTAGTGGGATGAATGAGAAAGATTTTCCTTTTTTTTGTTTTGTTTTTGTCACAATAGTCAAATAGTTCTAGATGTGTAACAAGCCACTTCTTGTTTACTTCGTTGGGAAAATTATTGTATCATCAATAATTTTATTGCGGTCTAGTATTAATTGTATACAACTGTAAAGATATGACGCCTCATCATTTTTTTTTTCCGATTCAACGCCCGTAGGCAAATAAGACAAGCTCATCAAGCACCGGACACACCGAATTCACAACCGTTTGTCGATACAATCACCTCACTCGGTCCTCAAGTGGGGCCTTTGATGCAGAGATCTGAGACTAATTTTGAGATTGCATGGCGTGGAGCGACTGCCGCAATTTTGTCCCTTTGGAAATAAATCTGCTGTGATTGAGAATCACATGATGACATGACCTTGTTATTCCAAATCCATCCCTCTATTTTGTAAAATGCAAAAACAGTTGTTGTTTTTATGTACAAATTTCAAAACATATGAACGAATGTACAAATTAATCTCATCCTTTTTCTTCAAAGAACACAACAGATTTGTTTCTTGTCCCTGTACCCTGTCCATACAAACGCGTAGTGTATTCTCTTTTGTTTTTATCATTATTATAGCATGTAGGCAAAAACACACACTTCCTGCTTCAAGCAGGAATCAAACCCACGTTCTCTTATAGGAGAGTGGGATGTCATAACTAGTGGTAGAGTGAAAAAAAAACGTGCTGTGAATAATACACCGTGATTTTGGTCTTGTGCCGTGCTGTGATCAAGTGAACAGTGATCCATGCTATGACTATTCACGTGCTGTGTTCAAACATAACTAATTGGATTTCTCACGTTTAACTATTCTTTCATAATTTAAATTAGTTTTTTCAAGATTCACCATTTGATTAAGACCTAACGGTCCTAATTACACGTGAATCGCTTGCCGTGCCGTGATTCGCGTGATTACGTGCCGTGCTGTGTCCGGATCTTTCGCGTGCCATAACCAAAATGTCAAGGGATAATCACGGCATGCGAATGGGCACGGCACGTGACACGTGAATCACGGTACGAAATAGTAACACGTGCCGTGCCGTTCCGTGACAGAGCCGGCTCCGCCGTGCCATTTTTTCCACACTAACCAGCGGTATTCTCTCATGTATGTGTAAGATGAGCCCATTACTTTATGGCTCAAATTAGTTAAAAACATTGTCTTTTTGGAGATGATACAGGAGGCCAATATTATTTGTGCTTTGAAATTCATATAAAGTTAAAAGAACGATCCGAATTCACTAATTCTAAAAATTATTCTTTTGCGATCTCAGGCGGATCCGAATTCCTGTCCATACCATCTTCTATACGGATCGAATCAAGTTTAACAAAGAAAGACAAGAACAAAAGAGATATTTTATTATTTACTCTTTCAAACTTGTGCAGCTTCTTATTTATCCACAGAGACTTTAACTCTTGTGACTCTTTTTTATTTAGAAATATGTAATTAGTTCTATGTTTATCTAGTTAAATTATTATAAAAATTATAGTTTATTTCTAATTAAGAATTACAAAGTCAAACTACTCTTGAATTTTAACTGAAAATTATATATGATCATTAGTTCCTTCTTGGCTGAACATGCACCAGTCAATAATTTCCTTTTTGGATACATATATGTCTGAATTTTAAAAATTAATATATTTCATGAGTTGACATATTTATTAATCTTATCCGTTTATTTTTTTTTAATAAAAATGCGTATTATTTTTATTTAAACATAACACCTTAAGAAAAAAAACATAAACAATAAAGAGAATTTTGACTTGGTAATTCTTAATCAAAGGTAAATCAAGATTTTTTAATAATTAATTTAAAATTTATATGAGATTGTTTACATGAGAGCTAAATAAGAAAGAATTGAGAGATGAATGAGATAAATTAAAGTCTTTTAGTGTAAATAAAAAAACGACACAAATTGTGAAGGATCCCAAAGTAAAAATAGCATCAATATAGAAATAAAAAAAAATATTCAACTGCAAAATGGCTTGATTGAAAAATAAATAAATATTTAATGTTGAAAGAGACATTAAATCAGTATTAAAGAAAAATGTATGACATGCAATTAAATAAATATTTAATGTTTAAAGAGACATTAAATCAGTATTAAAGAAAAATGTATAACATGCAGTACTTAAATATACTGGTCCCCTAAAATATTTACTCCTTTTTAATTTATATATATATAGCACTGTAGCTATAGTCTGTGCTTCACGGCAGATCTAGCAAACCTTGAACCATTTCAGAGTTAATAAATAACGTCCATTGTGAAAATGAGAACCAGTTGTTAGAGAGGCATGAAAATATTCCACTTTCAAATTTTATGTTAAAAAATTGGCGCTCTCTAAGGATTCAAAGCACAAAATTGTACATCTTTATATTTAAAAAAGAAAGGGAAGTATGAAAAGTTTTACATTTGTGGTCTCCCATTTTACTTAAAGTAACAAGCAAAAAATAAATCAGCAAGTCCGACTCCAGTCTTACATATTTTTATGAGTGAGTCTATGGTACTATGCATATTACGATTTGTTACCGTATTACGGTTCTACATTCGAGTTTTCAAATCTTAATGGTCGATCCGAACCGTCCATCTTGTTCTCCATATTAATATGTGTTTGGAGACCAAATTTTACATTTTTTGAAATTTTTTTACTTTTTTTTAGATTTATTGAAAATCACTGTTTTTGGATGGTCCAGAATTTTCAGATCAAGTAATTTTCTAAATATCTAAAAAAATAGTAAAAAAATTTCAAAAAATGTAAAATTCGGTCTCCAAACACATATTAATATGGAGAACAAGATGAACGGTTCGGATCGACCGTTAGGATTCGAAAACCCAAATATAGAGCCATAGCACAGTAACAACCTGTGATATGCATAGTACCATAGACTCACTCTATTTTTATTTATAAAAGCATTTTAATACTGTTCATAAATGACCCACTTCATGAATTGTTGCACACTTGTACTGATTAACTCTTTGAAAGGCCGAGAAAATAGAGAAAATATTCAAACCGTGCAATTTATACTGTACCTAGGTATTAATGTAAATATATTAGTGAACTAATTATTCGCGTGCAAGTTGCAAGTTCGAAATCTAGACGAAAAAATGATTTATTAAGGTGAAATTTGGAAGGCCAAAATCTCTATCTTTCTTTCAAAATAAACTTTGAGAGAGGATGGTTGAGGAGCCTGCATTATAATATTTTGGAACTTAATCATCTTCATCTATTTTTATATAAATAAAAATATAAACTATATGATATAGTTATAAATTTTGAAAACTTAACCATATGTATATGTAATGTAAATGTGCCTATTATTTGTGCACTTGCATACTTTTTACTACATTAATTTTTAGCTTTCAATATGGTGTAATATTACAGGTAACGGGTTATATCATTGTATAAGCAGAAATAGATAAATGATAGTTATATTAAAATTAAAAGTCCATTATGAAACAACTAAAGTTTTAATCAACACATGAAAAACGTTAAATATGAAAACCGTAGAATTCCATCATTTATTAAAAATGAATTAATTAATACAATAAAACTTAAAGCTGTCTATTGTAGCATGAAGAGTATTATTAGTCTGTTTAATAACAAATTTAATTAATTAAAACAGCCTCACATAGAAAGTTATACAACTCATGTTCAATAATAGGTCTTATTTTCTATATATAGGGCAGATTCAGAATTTTTGTTCACGATACTAATCGGATTCAAATAGCTAATTAAGTTCAAACCTATTAACTTATCAAATACACAATTGCAACTCAGTTCCTATAACAATATTTATTATAAAATCTGTTATAATCATAAAATTAATTGACAAAACATTGAAAAATATTTCCTAAGCTAATTAAAAGTTCATTTGGCACAGTTCAAAGTGAGACAGTTCTTAATTAGTCAATTAACAAATTGAAGTCAAAATTTAAATAAAAGTTTAACCGAAATATAAATATTGAATAATAAAAAGTCCAAAAAGTCTGGCCTTCCCATTTCTTTAGAATTATAATGATAAGTTTCACCGTCAAATTTTTTTTATCTTCTTCTCATTCATTATATTTACGAAATATGGTATCACAGATCTGAAAATAAAACAAAATATGCATAATTAATCAAAGCTCAGAAAAAATCGGACTAACTCAGATCAGAAGTAGGTATTGCATCATATCAGAAATAGACATGTTAAACAATTAATACTAAGATGAAAAAAAATAATTCAAATTCAAAAATAGACACTCACTTACCTAATGTAATCCATACATGAATCTGCCCATGTCCGCACAGCATATCATGACCATATATCACATGAATCCAGATCCAGTGCAATACCGGACTAAATAGAATGAGATTTGAGACGTCAGTTTTAATCTGATACGAAAATCTCTAAACAAACACCTATATTTAAATTATTACCAAATTTCAATCACTCGACTAAGAGTTTGCCAACACACATTGTACCACTCTGGTACCTAAGAGGATACGGATTCTGCATGCATGCGGGCTGTATGTAGGGGTGTCAATGGGTACGGGTCGGATGGAGATATTTTCATACCCATACTCATTAAAACTGATTTTACCCATACTCTACCTATACCTATTAAAAATTGATCTTACCCTACCCTACTCTTATCCGTTAATATTATCGGGTAACGAATCGGTAGCAAGTGAATAACGGATAATACTAATATAATAATTAATTTTATTATATTTTACAAATTAAACATCAAAAACTCATTCATTTCACATATACATAATTGCATTTCTAATAAAAAAAAATGTGCAATCAATTTCAACTAAATTATTTTTTATAAAAAAATAAAAATTCAAAAACACGAATATACATTTAAGTGAGTTGGAAATTGAATTGAATATACATTTAAGTGGGTTGAAAATTGAATTGATATATTTAGATTTTATAATTACCCTATAGGGTAATGGGTACGAAATAGTCATTACTCATACTCTTACCCATTTATTTAACGAAAAAAAAATTCTTACCCATACCCATACCCATATTCAATAAGCTAACGAAAAAAAAATCTTACCCATATCCGTCTTATCAAATACAATACGGATGGAATAAACGGCTAAAAAGGTACCATTGAACCCCTAGCTGTATGACCGCAAACCACACACATATTCAATTCCGCATAATATTGACTGTATATCATAAGCGCATACCATTGATTAAATATGCATAAAGTGACCACATGTTCACTGGTTTTAACTTCGTCTATGATACTTAGACTATAATATTTAAATTCCAGACTAATCAACCACAAGCCGAATTTTATGGAACTTATCACACCAAAATTGATATAAAATCATAATTAAATACTTAATGTTGATGTCTATAAATTTTAAAAACACATATATACTCTAAATAAGAAACTGATGATTAAAGAGGGGCCTGTTGTATTACCCCAAAGTATTTATATTAGTATATATATATTTCATTTAAAACGAATAACTCAACAAATTGACGGAGACAAAATTAAAGCTGCGTAACATCAGAAGGAAATCAATGCATGTGCAAATTTTTAGCGACTAATGGGTCAAATTTACTATTTTTATGAATCTCATGCATGCTCCGTATTAAACAAATGGGTCCAATTTTTCGTACGCTGTCCTAATATTTTTGTCATACACAGTTTCGGAGTTACCAAATCCAATATGAACTGTTGATGCATGGGACCATCACCTAATATAATATTAAGCACACTAAGCCTACAATAAGATATAATTATAAAGTTGCTCTACCAATAGTCACGAGCCAATAAACCTAATCAGAGACGCGTGTTATTAAAGTATAGCCGTATAGGCGGTGGCTATATAATTCTTTTTTCCCCTACTTGGGTAAGGACTAAGGAGGCTCATAACTAACGATTATTCTATTGTTCGATTCTCTTCAATATGGATAATCTAATACTTGCAATCTTTTATGGGAAACATGCGGATTGATACCCTCAACAGTTTATATTATAAGAAAATATTTGCAAATAATTGGTTTCTTTCATTGGAGCTTTACAATTGAAAATGTTGCAACTTGATTTGGGTAGAACAAAGGAGCTGTTATATTTGCAATAATTGGTTTCTTTCATTGGGGCTTAAAGGCCCAAGAAGAGAACCCTCGAAGGCACTAGCAAGTGGGGAGCCCGAAATACCAAAACTAGCTTCTTCTTCTTCTTTTTATTTGAAGGAAGAAATACCATAACTAGTGCAGTAGTGCTAGAATTCGTATCCTCTGAGATATCTCAAACTTTGCGTGACTTTATGGAAAATCCCAACCATTTAAATACGTTCTACACGAATCACAAAGCACAGATAATACCGACCCCTACGTCACCCCCGAATAGGCACCGGACATGTCGGTCACGCAAAAGTTGAGATATCTCAGAGGATATTCACTCAGTAGTGCTACACGCCACTCTGTAGATATTGAAGTCTCCTGATGTTTCCGAGGCAAATCATTTATGTAGCGGGTCTTATGAAATGTTTAATTATGACCAGCTACACTTAAAGTTTACCAGACAAGCCACAATAAATAGTACGCCACTTGTAGGCTGTACTGTAGGCTGTAGTTGCCTGGTATGGTTGGAGTTCAAAGCAAAAGTCAGGTGAAATGTTCCGCTCAAGCAATTAAGACCAACCAGCTTAGTGTTTCTACTGTTACTTACCCGAAACGACTGAATGAAAAAAGAGAGGAGAGGGTGGGAGAAAAAGAGCACACAGTTCATTTTCTGTTTCCAGTTAGTGCCCTTCTTTTTCGGAAGAAAGAGAGAAAGGTAGAGCGTGGAAGAGAATGATTTATTGTTGGAGGAGCAAACCGGAAAGCGCACTGGACCCCTTCTTCTTCCCCTTTCAAGGTAACACGCCAGATCCTCCAATTACCTCTAATTTGGGGGCAAATTATGCAATCAGTCATTGTATTGAATTAGCAGATTATTTTGGAGTGATTGTTGAATAATTTTGGTTTTATTTTGAATTGTTGCTGAGTTTCTTCAGTTACTTGCTTGATCTGTTCATGTGATGGAAGAAAATCAGTAGAATTTGAGGGGAAAACTGGCTGAACTGCTTTATATATTTCCCAATTGTTGGGAGCACTCTCATAATTCTAGTTTCTAATGCGTGTGAACCCTAGAACTATTACTTCTTTGGTTTAATTCTAATGTCAAAACCCTAAACCAAGAAGTAGCCATACTCAGGCCAGGTCTATCAAATTAGGGGGTTTCTTTGTAACTTAAATCATGATTTGCCATGTCAGAAACTGAAGATTAATGTTACTTGTTATGGATAGTTTATTGGAATTCATTCTACATCTCTTAAAGATTTAGCAACACCTTTTTCTATAAACATTTTACTGGTTTTCCTTTTCCTTTGGTTAGTCTCTATGTCTGATTTCATTTTCCCCTTTTGCATTGACTTCTTAGGCATTTTATTTCCAAGATTATGGTTCTGCTCCGTAAATTCCACTCCCTAGTACCGTAAATTCTAGAGCTTCATTTCCCTTCTACAAATGGTTATTGCAAGTATAAAAAATCGTGGTTCAAGTAATAAAGGCCGGAGAACAGAGGTCACTACAGAATCTGCAATTGATTTCACACAAGAGGATTTTGGATACAAATCTGATGATATTGAATCAGTAGAAGTGGGGTGTGAAGTTGCATTATTTGAAGGTCAAATTTGTAATGTCCCTTATGATCTATTTAACCTGCCTGATTTGAGAGAGATACTCTCTTTAGAGGTATGGAACTCGTGTTTAACAGAAGATGAAAGGTTAAGCTTAGCAGCCTACTTACCGGACATGGAATTGCATGATTTCTCTCTAATGGTAAAACAATTGCTTTCTGGTGAATCCATTTGCTTTGGAAAACCGTTGGAGATTTTCTTTTATAGATTGAAAGGTGGTTTTTATTCTCCACGAGTTACCCAAATGAGAGAATTTTTTCTGTTCTTACAGAGAAGGGCCTATTACCATTCTCTGAAATCGTATCAAGATTGTATGATCAAGAAATTTGCTGACATGGCAAGGATGTGGAGTAATATTGAGCCGACCATTGGCACTGAAGAAAGGGTTAAAATTTGGAATAATAAACGGTGTCAGAAGCCCGTTGTTTTAGTTGACCTCAATGCTTCTCCTGTAGAAGAAGAGCCTTTGCCTCCTCCACTGGTAACTAGTACAAAATGTGTGGATGAAACAGTTAACCCGCTTGATGTAGGTTCTTCTCCTGACACCTTTGAAGTGAATGCAAGAAAAAAGGCAAAAGGTCTTATTAAGGTAAGCCAAAAAGAGGTGAAGGTAAATTTGTTGGAGAAGAGAATTTTACTGAGGTCACCTAAAGGCGTACTTAAGATAAAGTCCAAGAGTAATAACATTTCTCCAATTGTCCCTGATGTATGTGGGAAAATCACGGTAGATTTTTTGGGGTCTTATTCTCACACCAGTCAGTCGTGGGATCCACATGACACCTGGCACCAGAGTTCAGAGAGTGGTACTCGCTCTTTTAGAAGTTCGGTTGATATGATTAGTTCTAACAGTAGAGCCTCTCAAATTGGAGGGTGTGTTTATGAGAAAAATCTTTTGGAGAATTTTGGCAGGTCTGATAGTCCAGTTTATGAAAACAATCAGGTTTTAACAGAAGTTCCAAAATTAAGTTTAGCAAAACTCTCTGATTCTAAACTCAATTTTCCAATAACATATAAAAGGAAAAATGTTCAGAGAAAGCTTGAATTAGTACACCCAATTGTCGCCGATCATACAGAAAACAACATGGAGGCAAATCCGAAAATTTAGCAATGGGGGTGATAGACATTTCTGATGTAGAGAAATTAATCATTATTAGAAATGTTAGCATTTGGCTAACCATTTGTTTGGGTATTTTCAAGTGCTAAGAGTAGTACATAAAATGTAGTTTTGAGATTCTGATTGTAGAGATGATAATAATAGAGATGCTCAATTAGAAGCATGGAAAATTCATGCTGAATTCTAGAGCACTATTAGTAATTCAATATATAGTGTATACCTTTTGTAAGTTGTATTTGGGTTTCATTTCTCTGTAGAAGTGAATAATTCTATTCTCTTCTACTATGTAACTGGATTTTAGAAAATTTAACAGAAAACAGAGCTACAGGAGCATGCTCTATTGCTCTGCTAGCTTTATCCTGATTACCTGATATCTGAAAGCTTGCAAATTTGTAGATTGGAAAAAAAAATTGACTCCATAACTTGGAGCCACTTCTTCCCTTTTACAAGTGGTCAGGCTTAGACAACTGCAATTATGTTTTCTTTCGAAATGCTAAAAAGTATTGCAATGTGGCTGTTATTTTTCTGACAACAGATATAAAAGATTTTCAGAAGTTTTAAGTAGACTAATTATTAGATCTTTAACTAGTAGATATGCGACAACTACAATCCACTTCCTTCCAACTAAGGCAGGAAATATAATACACCATGGATACTATGTAAATGTTCATTGACATCCATTACACCAACGCATTGATTCTAGTATTGAATTGAGACACCTAATGTAATATACTGTTTTTTATTGTCTAAATTAAGTAGAATTAGGGAAGCTGCTCAACGAAAAGAGTTGCACTTGGATGGAATCCTGCATCCCTGAGAGTCATTCCCAGTTGCTCATAGCCATATACTCTTTTGGGAAAATGGGTTAGTATCTGGTAACTGCCCATGCCAGGTATGTCTAAAGAATCAATATAATTGTATATTGATCTGACAGTGTCCGTCAGGTTTAAACTGCAGCGCACCCTCTCCCCATTTGGCAATCTTATCATCATCTGCCAATGCATTGAAACTTAATTTATATATACATATAAAAAATCAGTGATAAGTCCAAAATTAACATAAATTAAGAACCAAAAAATCTGCAAGCATGAAACTAAAATCGTAGGAAGTGTATTGGCCAGATACCTTAGTAATTTGGTTCGGTCTTTTAGAACCATTAGTTCCATTTGTTTGTGGGTTCTTTGTAGTTTCGTTTGCAATATGACCCATCAGAGAAGGTCCCTTTGTAGCTGCTCCAGGGCCTTCTCCTGATGCTCTTTTTTGCTGCAGCTCCTTTTCCTGTGGTGATGAATTTCTAGGTTTAATAACCCCTCAATTTTATTTTTCTTTCTTTTATATTTTCTCTTTCTTTGGTTCTTTTTGTTATCTTGTTTTTCCTTTTTTTTTAAAAAAAAAATTTTGTGGTTACCTTGTCTTTCCTGAGAGATTCAAGATAAGCAGCATCCTGTTCTTGCCGCAATTGCTGGTTTTCTCTCCTTGTTTTCTCTTCTTCAGATCTCATGGCATTAAATGCCGAACCTTGTTCGTCTAAAGATCTATGCAGTATCTCCATCAGTGCCTCTGCAGAAATTGGGCCTTCCACCTATTCTCAAATCAGCTCCAAGTTATTTAAACTATACTTCTCATTTAATTTTATTGAACCTTACCCACATTTTACCAGCAGTGACTATATTTGGTAAACTACATATAATATCCAATTCCTTGAACTCTGCAGAATTAAACTTAATTGCACACATTTAATTGATTTTATGCAGGTTTTGTTTTGTTTTGTTTTCTGTACCTGTTGAAGTACCATAATGCTGTCACTAGAAGCAGGAGCTACGACTGCACAGAAAGGAAAGCTACCGACTTTAAGAGAAGCAACCAAATCCAACCCTTCTCCTTTATTTGCAAATGCACCCCACGAAACAAAATTTGTATCAAGGAATTGCACCACCAATTCTGAGCAGAGTGTTCTTTTGCAGAACAAATCATTTAAGGGGTTTTGATCAGGTGAGTGGAGATAGAGGAATAGAAGTTTTGATTCATTATTTGCAATTCTGAGGGCCTCAGTTAATGGACACGCATAGAAGAAAGGATGGTGGATACCATATTGTCTCTCGAATGCATTAAAAAATTCCATCTCACTTCCCATGGGTTCGAGCTTTTCTTGGTTTTGCGATTGCACTTTCGAGTTTCCTGATATTTTATTGGTTCTTGGATGTCTATAGCATAATGCCTTTGCTATGCCATGTATTGCTCTCAGAGGAAGTTTCACCAAGGTTTTTGCAACATCACTGCATGAAGGGTTTTTCTTTGGTGTTAGTGACATCTCTAACATTTTAAGGGAAGGGCTTATTTGCCATTGCTGGTGTGAAATATCAAGTGATACTTGTGCTGCCTTTTCTCTTTTAAGCATCCAAAGCCAAATCTATTTCTTTGTTTTAATTAAGATTCTTAACAAAGTATGTTATTTGCTTTATTCCTTAGTTTCTCTATTCTGAAGGAAGGAATAATTAGTCCCTTCCATACTATATATGTTTAGGCTAAGCAATAGTGCATGATCTTGAATTAAGAAAATATGTGTATGCAGGTTTTATTATGCATGAAGCACTATACTCCCAAACTAGTGGCAACAATGAATTTATAAAAATTTAATAATTTACCAATTAAGCTAAATTGCAAATACAGAGCCTTTTTTTAATGACTGTCCATACTAGTGCAAGTTAAATTACCAAATTACATGCTTTCCTTCTGGTTCCTTTCAGCACGAAACACCAAACAAACAAACAAAAATGCACTTGGAAGAAAATGAATCCGCAAAATATATAGCTCACTCAGTAAATAAACATTAATCAGATGGATGCAAAACTTCACAACTCAAGAATAAAATTAACCTCACCTAGTCACCTTTCACAAAGAATAACTTAAAGCATTATTATAAATCTTTGGGGGTTCAAATCAATTAAAAATTGTAACTATCTACAATGCTCTTCTCTAAATGGCATGATAAAATATGAAGGCCGCAAAAGGAAAATATATATGAAAAAATGTTACATAATATGATAGTACAAGCAGTATACCTGAATCGCTCTAGAAGTATTATCCAATCCGATAACATAATATTTACTAGTCAGTAATAAAATATAATGATCTCGTGTCAGCAATAAAATATAATGATTTCGATGTCGTCCAGAAGCAGAATTAGAAAATCTTAATTGATATAGAGAGCTGAAACTTAAAATACATTATATGTTGTAGTTAAAATTTGAATCAAGTCTCCACAATCATAATATAAAGCTCTAACTAGTGTTGTAAATAACGGTATGCAATTGTCAAATGAACAAGATACTATCAAGCAATTAATAGAAAATAATCAGTTATAATCGGGAATAATCAGTCATTTAGTCGGAAAATTTCATAACAATTTGGTCACCGTCAACAACTAATTGGTCAATTAATCGATCTAAACAAACGTTTTTTACAACACTGACTCTAACTACTAGGTTACAAATAAATATCATATAATTTCTTTTAACAAATAAAATTCAAATATATTTTAATACATATAATTAAAATTTAAAAAATCGAGTAATTAAGCACCTCTATGAATGAATATAAATCCACTCTGATGTCGTCCTTACGTAAATAAATGTAAATAAAGAGAGACACCCTCAATAGTGCAGATTGCGAGGCCACGGGAGTTAATAAACTCTCCTGAATCCTGATCGTATGGATATAAATGCACGATTGTCGACTGCCCTATAACAACTATTGACGGATTATACATCCAACTATCTTAATTAAACCGCCGACCAAACACAAACTTCACCTCAGGTACCTGACTCGAGCAAATTACAAACGGACGGTTCAGAGCCGTTCTTTTAACTTGACACGAATCTCAAAACAAACTTCCTATAGTTTTTATGGGTACCAAATTGACTTTGATCTAATTGGAATTAATCTGAACCGTCTGTTTGTAATTTGCTTGAGTTAGATACCTGGATACAGATACGGTTAATAGTCCATAACATGCTGAACCCAGAGACTAGTTATATGGAGTTTGGCTAGTATAATGTCAGTGTCATTTCAACCTATATAACACTAATTCTAAAACCTAACCAATCGATTTCAAATGGTGAATCCATACCATTTAAACCGATTTACTTCATTAGTTGTGCATTTATATGCAAAATTTATAATTTTTCGAATTTATTTAGTATTAAGTCAAGCAGTCAAATGTGTGAGTTTGTAAGTTAATTTTAATACATTTATTTTTTAATATTTTTACCGCTTGATTTGATACTAAAATAACTTGAAAAATAAAATAAAAAATTATGTAAACGCATCACTCATAATGTAAATCGGTTTGAATGGTTTGGATTAGTTGTTCGAAGTCAATTTGATAGATTTTAGAGTTGATATTATATAGGCTAAAATGACACTGATGTTACATTAGCCAAACTCAGTTATATGGTATGTGTAATCATTATGTCACTAACGCATCACATGACTCTGTCATAATGCAATAGTATGAATACAACTGTTAGTTTGTATTTATATTTATTATTCAACAAATTGGTAAGCCATTTGGAATATAAACATAATAGGTATGTTATCTGTATATTCAAGTAGAGAAGGATTCAACTGTTTTTTTTTTTTTTCTTTCCCATACTTTTATCTTTAAGAATTTTAATAATTCAAAATTCAAAATTTAAAGCTTAAAATAAAACCGTTAGATATGATCTACATTATTTGATATATATACATGTATAAAAAAGTATGATATTTCAATTTTATTATGTTTGTCATCAAGAACTTATAAAAATATTTTGATGTAGATAATCTGTAGACATTCCTTTTAAACTTGTTGATTCACATAAAAAAAAATAGAAATGTAATAATTTTTATAAGCACGTACCAAAAAATTATATAGATTTTATTTTAACATTTATGTTTTAAATTTTGAGTTATTAATGTTTCAAAAATAAAGACACAGAGAAAGCACAAAAAATAGATATATTTAAACCCTCTTTCATATAATGCTTCGTTAGTACTCAATTATTAATGGCGTCCTAAAAGGTGTTTTGGATATTTCTTATAATATATAATATATTAGCTTCATTTTTAATTGTACGTTAATAATATTATTATTTTCATATTTTATGGGTCTTGTATTTCATTTTTCTTGCTCCTTCACATGCATGCATTATTCATGCCTGAAATATGATGACCATTTTGTCACTTTTTTTTTAAATAGAAAAATAGAAGTCTAACCTTTTAAATTTTATTTAATATCAATAAAGGACTCATTAAGATTTCAAGCTCATGACATTCTACAAAGGAGATTGTTGCTCTTTGCCACTAGCTAGACTAAAGAATGATCCATTTCCTCACTAATATACTACATAACATGAAGTAAGCACTAATTAAGGGACCTTATGGTTGGTTGGTCCCACCGATAGTTTTCAATATGTGTTATTCTGTTGTGTGTGGATTTTTTTTTTCTTTTCTGAAAATAAATCTGTTGATAGGAATAACAAGAACCTGTTATTCCGATCCAACCATTGGTTTTCATCAAAATTCGTGCATGTAAAACTTTGTTGAGATTCACGCATAGAAGAGTTTGAATGTTTAGCTAGGATCGGAATAACAGGTTCATGTAGATTTATTTCCCTTTTTTTTCAACATTTACTGCTAAAGCTAAAGTTACAATGCAATGAGAATGAAAGAGGAGATTTAAATGTGTTTACATGGGCCTATTGATGCCCAATTAGAATGGTTTCATAATGCTTACTGCTTAAACCAATCTTTGTTTAGTTTTGGATATATTTCTTTGGGTTATTCCTCAGAAAATGAAGATGTAAAATTTGTGAAGGATAACCAGAGATAAAAGTGAGAAATCGTTCGAAGTGTAGAACAAAGTATTTGACCTTCAATATAATGTAATGGACCGAAATTTTTATTAATAGAAAATTAATTAAGTAAATATTTATAATGGAGAACGAATCTAAGTTTTTTTCAGATATAGAAAAAACGTGATAGTTTATAATGTCCTCTAGACGTTATAGATTATCACGGCCAAAATTAGCGATACTAATCACTACACTTATTAATTAACTAAAAAAAATTCCTAACCGTGATTGATAATCACGGCTAGGTGCATCATGCCATATTAAAATGGACAAATTCATATCTCATTCTACATGACTTAGATCTTTCTACACGGTCAAATATTGCACTAGATTTGAATTTTGGTTGTGATTATCAATCACGGTTAGGAATAATTTTTTTTTAATAAATGCAGTGACTGGTATCACTAATCTAGTCGTAATAGTGTATAATGTTCAGAGGACGTTATACACAATCACGTTGTCCCTGTATCTCGAAAAAACTTAAATTTGTTATTCATTTTGAATATTTATTTAATTAATTTTCTATTAATAAAAATTTCAGTAATGTAATGCCCACTGACAACAGTGGAAACTGGTGGAAATGAAAATTCTATTTTTTTTTCTCAAAACAAATTAAAACGAATAAAAAAAATCATATGCTTGCGACAATTAATACAATTCAATATAGTCATTAGTCATGTGAAATTATGTGCACAAGACTTGATCCTGTAAAATTATACTGGATTTATCCACCAAAGTCATTGTGCCTCTATTTACTCCGCATTGGGTTTTTTCTAGTTACCATAATCAGTGGCGAAGTTAGGAATTACCACCCGTAATTGATTTCGTTCAAATTACTACCCGTAATCATCTCATGCATCTGTCGGCCAGTTAAAACTTCGTTTCTTTTTTCATTATTTCTTCGAACAAGAAGTTCTTCGTTTCTTTTTTGTAAATGGTGAGAAACCAATTGGAAGACATGACAATTTAGCAATTTACTTGACCTTGGTTTTTCCAAGTCTAGCAGACTAGCACTATGCTTCCTGGCGGCGCTAATCACTAATCAGCGGCTCAGCGCCTCCCTTGGTGCCATAGGCTATAGCCTAGTGGTCAAATAAGGTCACGTGTTGCTTTAACCAAAAGTAAAAGAAAAGTTGTCCTGCTGGATAGCAATTCGCATCATATGAGATATCTCAAACTTCGAGTGTCTTTATGGAAAACTCTCAAGCGTTCAAATACATTCTGCATGAATCTCAATGCAAAACTAATACTGGCCCCTGCGCTATCCCGAATAAGCACCGTACACGTCAGTCACGCAAAAGTTGAGATGTCTCAGAGGATACGCACTCGCTGGATAGTGGATAGTGAAAGAAATTAGTTATATTGTTATCAGTTTCGTAACACCATGTGCGAGTAGTATGGAAAAAATGCGTCGTGTCGTGATTTTGATCTTGTGTGACTCGTATTGTGTATATTGTAACTAAAATGTTAAGAGGTGGTCACAGCACGTGAATGGTTCTGACTCACAAGTTACGCCATGACTCGCATGCCGTGACGATTCACGTGTCGTGTCCAAATTTAACTGGTTTTGTTTCTTACGTTTAACTATTTTTTCATAATTTAAGTTAGTTTCTTTAATATTTATTGTTTGATTAAGACCTAACGGTCCTAATTACACTTGACTCGCGTGATTACGTGCCGTGCCGTTTCGTGACTGGATCTTTCACATGCCATGACCAAAATTTCAAGGGGTGGTCACGACATGCGAGTCACGGCATGGAACAGTAACATGTGCCATGCCGTTCCGTGACGGAGTCGGCTCCACCGTGTCATTTTTTCCATACTATCTACGAGGGAAAAAGTAATTATTTGTGAAGGTATACCGACTAAAAGGTGTTTTTGTTCTATTAGGGCTTGTTCGGCCCACTTTCAGAAATGGGTGTAAGCATAGGAATTGAACTGCTTTTTACTGTTTATGTGGGAAAAAAAAATTAGTTGAACTGAATTTTTATTTTCTCACACGAACAGTAACAGAGCCGAATTGGCCCTTAGCAATGAAAGTATCCGTGTGGAAATACCGACATTATTGGTCGCAGATACTCTCCCATTCTTGTAGTCGATCGATCATGACACATCATGTATCTTGATCATGTCATGTGACTCCTGTGTGGCGAGATGTGATCATTCATATGACATGACTGTTCATCATTATTTTAGTCAAATCATGTTACACATATTGACCCGATCTTATCACGTGATACAGTAGGTGATCAATTTTTCAACACTATTTCTTAATTATAATTTATTTTAATAGTTTCTTAATTTTTAGTATATTTGTTATATTTTTCTATGAACTTCAAAGCTAAAAATAATAATTAAATATGACGTAATCAAATCACGGTTTATTAATCACATCACATCATGTCACGTTTGGTCACCAAGACTGGCTCAATTATTTCTTAAAATGTTCACGAGAACGAATTTTGAAAATACAACTTTTCATAAGAAGATTATTGTTTAATTTTGAATTGCCGCAACGTACAACATTATCCATTTTAAAAACGCCTCGTATATTTTTCTTTGTTTTATTACTGTTTTATCAAGTTGTAGAACTGATTTACATTTCCGAAGGATGAAATCTAATTATAGTAGTGATAGCAACTGGTAAATTGGAACGAGGAACAATGACCTTACATTAGTACATTTGACGGTTTAGATCTGATCAAGACAGACATCTCACATCTCATATAAGAAATTAAACCCGTTCCAGTAAATTTTTTTTTTTTTTTTGAATAGAACAGAGATCAAGTCTCTATTTGATTGATTAATGAATTGTTACAAAACATTTATCTAAAAAGCAGTAAAATTGTGGAATAAAAACAAAGCAGTACAGAATGAGAACTCAAGATGAGTTTTCATCCATACCCATTTTGATTACAAAAATAAAAGAATAATTTTATTTCAATTATTTTATTTTTGTAATCAAACTCTGCTACCTTCTACCAGTAGTTCTCTGTATATTATGTACACTAAAAGCTGACATTATTATGTATGATTTAAAAGTAGACCTAGAGAATAAACGTGAGCATCAGAACTAACAAGTAAATCCGAGCTTTATTTGAAAGACATTTAGTTAATTTGTCATCAAATAATTTCAATTATGGAATTCTGATGACTTTATTATGAATGAACAATCAAATTCAAATTGATTCAAATTTGATACACATCATGTCTAAATAATTAAAAATACATCTTTATTTTAATTTAATTTGAATATTATTTGTTAAATATATGTACCATAAAAGTTGAATTTCTGCTAGAATTATATTATTCTTATTATTCACATACGAGAAGGATTAAATTGTAATTCCAGTTTACTTATAAGACATATGTTCCTTTAGAAAAAAAAAATGTTAGGTTTGTACATTATTGTTTAAGAAGTATCAAAAGATCAAAATGTTAGTGTAGAACAATAATTAAGTGGTTAGCTTCTAAATAATAAATAACCATGTCGGAGCATTACATATCAGAACTCATTAAAGTATTCCACGCAGATGCATGAATCCAAAATTTATAAAAAAGATATGAGAATCTTTTGCTATAAATAGTTACAATTTAGACAGCCAACCCAACATATCTGACAAAAATTCATTCTATTAAATACAAAAAAGAGAAAAAAGTTACAAATCATGTATTAATATTAATTTTGCATTGTAAAATTGTGTACGTGCATGATTTGTCAAACTGATCTAATCTATTGTTTGTAAACTGTTCTCGATCATATAAATGTGGTGACATTTTATCAAACTTTTGTTTATATCTGATACTAATTTATCCTAGTTGGGCAATTTTTTTTGTCATCTCTGTACCGACTACCGACCAATCATCCAATTGCATGACCACTGAACCTTTGATTAAAGTCTTCTTTGTCTGAATGCTTTGCCTTCTCCAGTGGTACTTCCAAAGCATCAGCTGAAATAGATTACATATGAGTAAAAGAATATATATAAATTTGTCTGCTATACCTACGTTTGATCGATATTATACTACATGTTTGACTGTTTGTACCAACTATTGGCCGTCTCCACGACTACTTGAAAACAAACAACTGGCTAGAGTTCAATGTTTATAACAAGCAAAGCTATTGTATGTTGTGTACGTAAAAAAAGTTCAATTATTATTACTCTAAAATGTATTAGATTGATTTCAAATGATACATTCAAACTATTGATACCGATTTATTGTATAAAAAAGTTCAAAATTTTTGAATTTATTTAGTACAAAATCAAGTTGTGAAAAAACAAATTAAGTTTTATAAGTCATTTTAATGCATAAATTTTTCATCATTTTTTATTACTTGTCTTTGTACTGCATGAATTTTGAACTTTTTAATTTTACATGTATACACATCACTCGTAAAGTAGATCAGTTTTAATAGTTTGAACTCGTCGATTAAAGTCAATACGATAAATTTGAAGTAATGCTCATCAAGACTCTCTTGGTGAACATAGCGTACGCTAACTTTGCTCATATAGTAATATATATAGTTTTGAGTGGAGAGATCACTTAATTATAATTAATAAAAATTTATAAAGTCTATAAATTACGTATAAATAGTCTAAAAATCAAATTTCATTTCATTTCATTTCATTTATCAATTGTGTGATATATAACAGAATAATTAAGAGATTAATTGTGTGATCCGGATAATTTTTAGACTATTTATACGGATCATTTCATGAAATTATCCGTAATTGTATCAAGACTTCACCATTTTTGATTGACACCCACTGGCAACTTTATTATCCTTATCTAGAAAGGAGATAATAACCCACTAATACTCAGGTGTAAACGGATATGGATAATCTGCTCTGTATTCGCTTCGTATTCAGAGATTATTCGAATTTGGATTAAACGGATACAGATAATTTTTACATATGGTGAAAAAATAGCGGATACAATTACAGATAATTTTATGAAGGTGAATATCTGTATCCGTATTTGCAATTATTCGAATCTGAAATTACTCCCAACCAGTTTTAACTTTACTGCTCTGGATAGAAGTTATTATATATTATCCTATATTCATTTTAGTTTTGGTTATGGTATAAATGATAATACGATGTGATTTTCAATTTAATTTCTTTTTTGCTGGTGATGGTGCTACAATAATGCAATTTATTTTCATTTCTACCTCCATTTCTTTATTCTCCATTTTTTTTCATTAAAGACTTTAGTCCGTGAATGTAGTATGTTTTTAGTCTCTGCTAAATTGGTTTTAGTTATTGTTTGAAGACAACAATAAGTCACTTTTTTGTATCTTAAAGTGTATAACTCAATTATCCGACAATTATTTGTTTCGTATCCGTTGATTATTCACTCTGTATCCGTATCTGTTTAAGACAGATATGGTTTTAAATTTTGATATCTGTTTACTATATGTATCCGTATCCGTATCCGCTCATTGAAAAACAGATACGGATATAATATTAGCATTATCCGCTCCTAATACACGTACCCCTACACTCAATACAAAAATAAATATATATTTATTTTCCTTTTTTAAGTAAAATATAGGGGCTTAGGGTTTAGTGTACATATATTACTATATGTATTATTTAGTAAAAGAAAGGATAATAACTTTGCGAGTAGAACTAGGGTGTTTTTAAGTTCATTAAGTATTTTGGTGAACTCAAGTCTAAAACTCGTCAAATTGGCTTCAAATAATGACTCTAAACTATTGAAACCTGCTTACCTTATGAGTGATGTGTCTACATGTGAAACTTTTAAACATTCGAATTAATTTAGTACAAGTCAAGCGGTCAAAATTAGAAAGTTAATAAATTAATTTTAATGCATTCATTTTTTTAACGTTTTTTGACATTTAGACTCTATGCAAAATTTTTTTTTTTTTTACATATAGACGCATCACTCGTAAGATGGACGGGTTTCAATTGTTCAAATTTATTATTTGAAACTAATTTGATGAATTTTAGATTTAAGTTCACTAAGAAGCTTGGTGAACTTAAGAACACATAGTTCTGATCAGAAGATCCAGATGTACTCCGGCCATACATTTATCCTTCACCTGTCCAATGTGCTCAATAAAACATAATGCTTCAGTTTAACTGTCCGATTTTGAATGGACGATCCAGATCTCTTTGAAACTCTCCAATAGTACCCCTTCAATTGAAGAGGATCTGAATGAATCCGTTGTTCAGCATCCACTACAGAAGTTCTCTGACTGATGTGAAAGTTTCAGACCCACTTATAAGTGGCGATTTTACCGAGCATTATCGTGATTAGTAGTTTAGTACCTAACTTCCAACTGAGAAGACCGCAGTAATCAGTAGTCAACCGAGAGAGAGACTATAAATAAAGTATGCATCTCTATCTAGCTCTCACATGATTTATACCCAAAACTATCTTTTCTTATATGGCTCTCAATATTTCTCTTTTGCATTGTTGCATCCTCGTTCTAGGATGTTTGCTTTATTCTCATTCTTTACAAGCTCTTGAGGAAAGAAGCAGAGACAATGCATGGCATGTCGTTGATATCATGTCACTCTTGCCTAGCTCTGTTTGCTCTTCTCCAATAGGTACATTACAGTCTTGCATAATCTCTTCACTGACGCAAACTTCATTTCTTTTTAATCATTGTGATTAATTAGTTTAAATAAAAAGGGGCTAATGCTAGGGGTGTCAATGACACCCTTTTATCTGTTTACCCGATTCGTACCGTATTCGATAAGACGGGTACATATAAGATTATTTTTTTATAAACTTGTAGGGTACGAGTAAAGATGCTTTTTTCGTTGTCTAAACGGGTAAGAGTTTGGGTAAAACCTATTCCATTATCCGATTGGATAATTATATAAAATAAATACATATTATATATATTAATGAGCAATGAATATCCATTCTCCAACTACATTAAAACACATAAATAAATTCCAACAAATCCCAATAAAGTTTAGACCTTTAAAACACGTATATATGTGTGAAATGAATGTGTTTTAATGTTGTAATTATCATATTAGCATTATCCGTTATTTACCCACTACCGTTTCGTTATCCAACAACTATAACGGATAAGGGTTAAGTACAGATGATAAGATAATTTATAGCGGGTAAAGATAGGATACGGGTAAGAACAATTTTGGGTACGGATATAAAAATGATTCCACTCGACTCTTATTGTACACGTTGACACCCCTACCTCACTTAATTGACTAATTGTACAACATAAAAATTGAAGTTACTGCACTGAAACTGATAATGGTAAAGATATTAACATAGTTATTTTGACTTAACACAACGCAAAACCAATTAAAGTTGAACTGAAAAAACATATGTGACTGATGAGGTGCATAAAGCTAAATTAGCTCTGTCAATATCTTTAATCATTGTTCTCTCTGCCTTAATTCTCCGGGGAGAAGAATTGGCCCCGGTACCAGTTCGTGGTGAGCCTAATGCACGGTTAATTTACCTCATAGTCGTCATACATGCGGCTTAAGCCCGTATTTTACCAATGATACCATTGTAATTTATTAGCTTGTCCATCAACTCGCTTTATTTCAAACTAGTTCTTAGTTTAGTCGAATTTTGTTGTTTATTCAGCTCATTTTATTGACCTCATTTTGTTAATAAATGGGATTTTCTTCTCTCTTTTCACCTCATTCAGAGCTATTATTCTTAGGTAGGAAAACGGCAATAAATTCCAAATTTAACGAAAGGGACTACATGATATGTTTATCGTTGAAATTTTAAAATTGGAGTCTAAATAAAAGGTCAAGCACCAATGGGAAGCGCACCGAAAAAGGAAAAGCAAAACGTGTCTCATGCACTGCTCTGGTTCCATATGCCAAACTTGATTTGACCACCTAACCAATGAGGAAGCTAAACTGATAATAGCATTTCTCTCAACTCTGCTCCTATATATGTCTTGCTCAAGCAATATGAAACTATTTGGATCAAGTCTAGAATAAGCTTTGGGCCCTCATTATGATGTGATCTCCTTACTAACCTACTTGAAAAAAAAAATCAATATCATACATAAAAGCAATGTTCCAAAAAAAAAAAAAGAATCAAAACACTCATGGTTTAAGAAGATAAAAAGTTAAATAGAATCAGAGCACGCTATAAATTCAGTTCTTTTGTGCGGTTGTGGCCGTATAGATGCAGAAAGTTTGATTTTACTGAATTACAGTTAAGGAAATTCTCATTCCAGTTTATGCTGGTTCAAACAAGAGGTACACTATAAAAGAAGGGATTCCAACTAGAGATTCTTACAAAACTGCATTTCTAGTTTAAATTATATAATACCTATTTCTTTACAGGTCATAGACATTATTACATTAATGATTAACCTTCAATTTATGAGTAGAATTTTCTATACCGCCTCCTGTTTCAGGTTGATTTTACTGGTTAATAAAAGAGAGAATATTAATTCATTTTTCCTCTATATTTCACCAGAAAAAGACTTTAACAGGCTGACAATCACCCACCGGAATGGCCCATGCTCGCCCCGACCTACAAATTACAAAACAACTGATGTCCAAATCCTGACACATGATCAAGACCGCGTTGATACAATCCACCACCATGTCACCTCAGCAAAAAAGGCCTCAGTCGGGGAATCACTCTCTGTTTCATTACCCGCACAATCTGGTCTCCCCTATGGGACTGGCAATTATGTCGTTAAAATCGGCATGGGAACCCCGAGGAAGGATTTCACTGTAGTATTTGACACCGGTTCTGATCTCTCTTGGATCCAATGTAAACCATGCAAAACTTGTTACAACCAAACGGACCCCCTTTTTGACCCGAACCTCTCGAGCACTTTCTCAAGTGTTCCATGTTCATCCAGGGATTGTACTCAGCTCGACGGGAGCTCCTGCTCCAGCGGGCAGTGTCAGTATGAGGTTACGTATGGAGACAATTCACAAACTGATGGTTTGTTTGCTCGGGACACTCTAACACTACCACCGGCCAACACATTACCGAACTTCATGTTCGGGTGTGGAACCAGTAATGCTGGGATTTTTGGCAAGATAGACGGGTTGATAGGGTTAGGCCGGGATAGAGTCTCACTAATTTCACAAGCGTCTTCAAAATACGGTGCTATGTTTTCGTATTGCCTTCCTTCGAGCTCTAGTTATACTGGATATCTCTCAATCGGAAAAAACACGATGTCTAACGCTACTTTCACGCCTATGGTGCAAGAAACAGATACCCCATCGTTCTACTATATAAATCTAACTGGCCTAAAGGTTGGTGGCCAGCTGCTCAACATACCTGCAACTGTGTTTTATGCCGGTACAGTTATAGATTCTGGTACAGTGATAACTAGACTGCCACATACAGCCTATGTTAAATTTCGAGCTCGGTTCCGGCAACTAATGAAAAGGTACCCATCAGCACCGAGTCTCTCAATACTTGACACATGCTACGATTTTACCAAATACCAGACAGTTAAAATACCAACAGTTTCTTTTGTCTTCTCCGATGGTACTACCCTTGATGTTAATGTCAATGGATTATTGTATGCGTCACAGTTGTCTCAGGTGTGCCTGGCATTTGCTGGCAATAGCCGTGATTCTTCTATAGGAATCATAGGCAACACACAACAGAAGACACTCCTTGTCATTTATGATATTGCCAATCAGAAAATTGGCTTTGGTTCTGGAGGCTGCAATTAAAGATTAACTACCGTATTATTGTTAGAATAAAAGAAATGAAAGAAAATATGAATAACGCAATTATTGTTGCTTATAATAATGATTTTATGGTAGTTCGCTCTCTAATTATCGCCACTTGGTTGTAACTGCCTAAATTTTTACTTAGTATAATTAAATCCGAAATTAAAACTCTACATGATAACAAAAATCTATAAATAATATATCCCATTATTTTACTCAAAAAAAATATATCCCATTATCTCTTTTTTTACTGACATAATTAACAGTGAGAAAATAGAAATGTGCAATGTTGTCTGTCCAAAATAGCAATTTCCCGTTTCAAAGAGAAGATTTGGGTAAGGAAATTCTTAGTTTTTGAACGCACTAAAAGCATCTACATCCTTGAAACTCTTGGAGTTTCTAATCTGATGTAGCAGTTTTTAAACCAATTTCAGGAATGTAGATGAGTTTCTTATTTAGCAACTTTGCTTTAAAGTTTTTTAATAAGAAACCGTTTATAAACTCTAACGTGGCCAAATAATTGGCTGAAATTCTTTTTTCTTGTAATTTATTTGCTGATGTGGCAATTAAGAAACTCTAATTTTAATTTCAGAGATGTGGGGAGTTAAAAACTTTCAGAGACAAAATTTCTAAATATTAGTTTATAGTTATTTAGAAACTCCAAGAGTTTCACGGATGTAGATGCTCTAACATCTCCTGTCTTTATCTTTTACTGTAAGTTGCATTATGAAGAAAAGAGATGCAACGGATTGCTAGAGATTGAATTCGGAGATTAACAAAAAAAATTGGGCTGTAAATACGTAGCATTAGCATCAAAAGGTCAATGGAGAATACCAAAACTCCCACTTCAAAAGCATCTCATATATCTGATTGGCAAGCCCGGCCCAGTTGACAGGTCTTGTTTGACCCAGTGACAACAGATATCTAAATCTCATGCTTAAATTTCACTCAGTGGAGAAACAAGTCTTTATAGTTTATACCCCTTCCTAGCTCAAACGGAAGACGAGCTTTTCTCTAATATTGAAGGTTTACAGCAGTATCCGCGGCTTTAACAAATTACACCTTTGTCGTATACTCTAATTCAAATACTTCAAATTTAAACGAATTGCCACATGCAACTTAATCTGACCCACTTTTTGTTGGCTTTTTTATTGTTTTGCAACAGAAAAATCAGTGATATAATTTTATACATAGAAAATGAAAAGAGAAATAATAAAATATATATATATATATATAGAGTTAGGCTAATATGACATTTGTGTTATTTGAAACTAAATAACACCACATCTTAAATTCTTAGATCTACTTTAAAATTCGTACAAAATAAAGTGTTTAAACAGTAAAAACGAATATTACGAATCTTAAAGCAAATATAAGAATTTAAGATGTGATGTTATTTAGTTTAAAATAACACCAATGTCATATTAGCCTAACTCTATATATATATAAACGGAGAAAAAGCTAAAACTCAATTAGCAACCCGCACACTCAAGCTTTTACCAATTTTACCATCAACTGTCAAATCGAAGTGATCAACTTTGTATTTCAGATTGAACCTAGCAGAACATGGATTTGGAAGTGATCCCATTCAGTTTGAAACTTCTAAAAGCAGAATACAACTTAAATTGACTTTACAAACAGTACAGGGGAAACACCAGGAGAATTACTCTTAACTGCAAACTGCATACCTGTGGATTGCAAGGAGAATTATTCCTATTTAAACCAAGAATCCTTCTATGCTTCGATGCAACAATAATAAGAGACTTCGTTTCAACTAGTTAAACCCAGACACTGGAGATAATGGCAACAGCATAGTGCGCAAAACAACACGAATCACAGACATCAAAATTTTACCACGGAAAGTATTAACTAAAATATCTAAAAGTCTCGACAAAACACATTTTAGGTTTGGATGAATAATTCCCACCTAAACAGAGCCTAGGCGAGGAACCGACCCAAACAAAACATTAGCCAACAAAACATAAAAAAAACATAATTAAAACCACCCCATAACAGCAACCAACCCAAACTCATGTAACAAAACCCTACACTTAATCAACCTCCTCCATCTTGCTCTCGCCAGCATCAGCTTCCTCCAGTGGAGGCATATCGGTGTCAGCATCAGCAGGCTCATCAGCATCATCAATGTTGAGACCAAGCTTGAGCATGCGGTGGATCCTGTTGCCGAAGGTGTTGGGCTCATCAAGGCTGAAGCCAGAGGTGAGGAGGGCGGTCTCAAACAAAAGCAGCACAAGATCCTTCACTGACTTGTCATTCTTGTCAGCATCAGCTCGCTTCCTCAGCTCCTCCATGATCGCATTCTCAGGGTTGATTTCCATCGTCTTCTTGCTCGACATGTACCCAGCCATGCTACTGTCCCTCAGAGCCTGAGCCTTCATGATCCTCTCCATGTTGGCAGACCAGCCATACTCACCAGTGACAAGGCAGCATGGGGAATCGACAACACGGTCAGAGACAACAACCTTCTCAACTCTGTCACCAAGAACCTCCTTGATAACCTTGCACAGATCCTCAAACTTCTCCTTCAATTCCTCCTTTTTCTTCTTCTCATCTTCGCTCTCATCAAGCTTCAAGCCCTCCTTTGTGGCAGAGACTAGCTTCTTGCCCTCAAACTCCTTCAATTGGCCAACAGCATACTCATCGATGGCATCAACCATGTAGAGCACTTCATAGCCCTTCTTCTTCAGCTTCTCAAGGAAGGGGGAGTTCTCAACAGCCTTCTTGCTCTCACCAGTGATGTAATAAATTTCACTCTGGCCCTCCTTCATGCGGGTCACGTAATCCTTAAGGCTGGTCAACTCCTCACCACTCTTGGTTGAATGGTACCTCAACAGCTCAGCAATCTTCGACCTGTTCTGAGAATCCTCATGAATGCCCAACTTCAGGTTCTTTGAGAATGCCTCGTAGAACTTGTTGTAATCCTCCTTGTTCTCAGCAATCTCAAAGAAGAGCTCAATGCACTTCTTCACCAAGTTCTTACGGATCACCTTAAGAATCTTGTTCTGCTGGAGCATCTCTCTGGAGATGTTAAGGGGAAGATCCTCAGAGTCAACAATACCCTTGACAAAGCTGAGGTACTCAGGGATAATCTCCTCACAGTTATCCATGATAAACACACGGCGAACATATAGCTTAATGTTGTTGGCCTTCTTCCTGGTGTCAAACAGATCAAACGGTGCCCTCCTGGGAACAAAGAGAATGGCCTTGAACTCAAGCTGACCCTCAACTGAGAAGTGCTTGACAGCAAGGTGCTCTTCCCAATCATTGGTCAGGCTCTTGTAGAAGGCAGCATACTCCTCCTTAGTGATCTCCTCAGGCTTGCGCATCCAGATGGGCTTCTGCTTGTTCAAAACAGCCCACTCGTGGGAGACCTCCTTGATCTTCTTCTTCTTCTTTTCTTTCTCTTCCTTCTCTTCATCGACTTCCTCAACCTTCCCTTCCTCAGTTTCCTTCTTGTCTTCCTCATCCTCATCATCAGAGATCTCCTTTTCAGTTGTCTTTTCAGTCCACAGAGAGATGGGATAGCTGATGAACTCAGAGTGCTTCTTGACCAAGTCCTTCAGGCGGCGCTCCTCAAGATACTCCAGCTAATAAAGAAAAGAAATTCAGTCGGGTAAAGCTGACAACTGAGAAAAGTAATAGACAACATGGACAACATGCAGAATTATAGGAATAGATAAAATTGAGCCTCCACTATTTCAGTAAGAGTAATAGACAACATGGACAACATGCAGCATTATAGGAATAAATAAAATTGAGCCTCAACTATTTCAGTAAGAGTATGCATAGGCATGATTTATCCACATTTATCTAATCAAAACTAACAATGCATGATGTCTGGTTCTTCCACTTACTGACAGACTGCTTTGCTGCAATTATTCACGCCAATGTATAACATATAGTTCAGGTATGGTACTCAGTTGCTGACTGAGAAGAGAAACATTTTGAACTAAACTAGAAACATAAAAAAAACTCCCCAATCAGAACCAAATTATAACCAACAGTTTTACAAAAAAATTGAAATCATCTATATAACCAAGGAACCAAACAATTCATACAGTAATAGATAAATATCATGATCAACACCATACCTGATCATCCTTGAGGTAAAGGGTCATCTTAGTTCCACGTCCAAGGTTCTCACCAGAGGTATCCCTTGTAACAGTGAAAGATCCACCAGCCTGAGACTCCCACACATACTGCTCATCATCATTATGCTTGGATGTAACAACAACCTTCTCAGCAACAAGGTATGCAGAGTAGAACCCAACACCAAACTGCCCAATCATGCTTACATCAGCACCAGCAGCAAGGGCTTCCATGAACTCCTTGGTACCAGATCTGGCAATAGTACCAAGGTTGTTGACAAGGTCAGATTTGGTCATGCCAATACCACTGTCAATGATGGTGAGGGTGTTGGAAGCCTTGTCAGGCACGATGTGGATGAAGAGCTCTGGCTGGGCATCAAGCTTGCTCTTGTCTGTGAGGCTCTCAAAGCGGATTTTGTCCAAAGCCTGTGATACATGGATTTAGTAACTGTGAATAACCACTACTGAAAATAAACTTAATTTGTTAATTAACAATATAAACATTAAAATGCACACAATTATGCATTTATTTCCTTTCACGTTGAGGATTTCCTGATATAAGGAACAACTAATTTTACATGGGTGCGGAATGAGAAATTTCTTGTAGTTCAAGTAAACTAGATAATATTGAAAAATAGTTACACATCTCACTATGTCCGAATTATGGTGTTAGCACCAACTAATGGAAGCACGGACATTAGTAAACCCAGAAATTGGCCTAGTCAAAATATTATCGTAACTACTATCATTTTAGTCAACGTAACCGATAGAACCTTCTTAAAAGATATTTGATACCCAAAATAAAAGCATGAAAACGACAGGTCCATTACACGAAACCTAGATCACCAGAAAAGACACCTTACTGGCCCAACAATCTAAGATAAACAATTACATCACACCAGTGCAAGTTTTCTACATATAATTGTAAAGATTAATTGCAAAGCGGTAGACACTTACATCGGACGAGTTGCTGATAAGCTCACGGAGAAAGATCTCCTTGTTGGAGTAGAAAGTGTTGATGATCAAACTCAGAAGCTGGTTGATCTCCGCCTGGAAGGCAAAGGTCTCTGTCTCGGCGGCCATGTTAACGATCTTAAGCAACGGGAGAAGCTCTTTTCCTCTCTTAGGGTTTTATCAAGGAGAGCGAGACGGCTAAGAACTAGGGTTTGATGGATTGGATCTGAAGCGCAGACCTGGGGTTTAAATAGCGAACCGGGGTTCTAGATTATTCCAAACGACTAAACGAGGAGACGAGGAGTGCGCGAGTCGTCAAAGAATCGTGGAAGGGGTTCTAGAGCCTTCGATTGAGAGATCGACCGTCGATTCTTGAGATGGACGGTGATAATAGTCGGTTGGACTTGGTCAACGCGGACCGTAATGCTAGGCCCAGACGAACCAACGCCAGAATTAGTTTTTTTTTTTTTTCTTTTTTAAATATTAGGAGTTCAGTTTTTTTCAAGTAAAAACAAAAATAAATTTTAGTTAAATGTTTTTCTTGGAAAATAGGCCATTATTATTAGTACACCGATTCAAAGCTTTCTGTTCTGGGTGATTTATTTGCCTAAAATATGTATCATGAAGCAGTTAGCAAATAAAAATTTGTTCTAAATATATGTCATTCCTATATATTCCGCCTTTTATGGCGGGCAACTACTAATAGCATGGTTAGAATGTTCTCGAAGTTTTCTAGGATAATTTTATTTTGTTCGTGTTACCGATTGCCAACTAATTAAAGCAGAAAACATAATATTTAAAATAATGATTACTAATAATGCACAATAGAAACAGCCAGTTCTTACCTAATAAAATAGTAATGTTTAAACTATTTTTTGTGACAAATTTGTAATATTTATACAATTACTGTGAAGACGATATAATTTGTTGAACTTATCAATAAGCATTTTCACAAATCTTTCCAAATATTTACCGATGGTGAATTTTTTTAACCAAAGTTCCAAATTTTATGTAGCTCGGAAGACAACATCAATTGAGGTGAGGTCCTTTTAAAATGTTGCAGAAATTATTGAGGAGTTTTAGTAGTATTTAGATTGTCCATTTTAAATTAAAGTTCCTTGCAATCAAGTTTGAACGAATAACTAAATGACAACTGTCCATGTTAGTTCGTGTTAAAAAAAATACAGTAGATCTAATCTGGATCATTGAAATTTGAAGCTAGAGTGAAAAGTTACAAAACGATCTAATGATTATTTCATATTTTTAGATGGAAATCAAAACCACCAATGACCAACCCATTTTTGTATGTATGGACAATTTAAGGGCTCGTTCGCCGTGAAGAAAAAAAAATTTGCTCAATGCTAAATTTTTATTTCCACGGTGAACAGTAAAATTCAGTTCAAAATTTTTAATTCCCACACCCATTCATATTCCTTACTGGACTGCCGAACGGGCCCTAACTGAAAAGCAAATAAATTAAAATTTTATAAGCGTGGTGATTGTTTAAGCATTTGCACAATCAAAGGAGAAACCTTTATGTTTTGTTTGGATGTTATGAAATTGTGTGAGATGGGATTTAAAATGTCCGGGAATCTATTATTTAATTTGCAAGAATCATATTCATAGATATGTACGGGAATGATTATGAAAGTGTGTTGAATGAATGTTCAGTTGTATCATAAAATTAGTTGTGAAATATCTTAATTTATTTTAAAAATATGTATTTTTATTTAAATTTTTTGTCTATTTAAAAATTTGCTAACTCGTCTGTTCATTTTATACTAAAATAAAATAATGTGTGGATAATGTCAAGATACCTTTTTAATTTCATTTTTTAATTAGTGACAAATAATCAAATAATATTTTGCTGTGTAATAATAATGTTACTAAAATTTTCAATCAGTTCTTGACAATTAACTTGTTTAACATTAGTAATGTTAAATCTAATTACAATGAAAATACATTACATGTAGGACCGCACCAAATAATCTGATATAACATTTTTTTTATTTAAAGCCACATCAAATAATCTTTTTTTTTTCTTTTTCTTGTTGTTATTTTGCATCAACGATTTCTATTAAATTTAAATGGTATCATAAATAGTTTGGTAATTTGTTGAGATATGAAATTTGAACTATACGAAAACAGTACTTTGTTATTTGACATGGTGATTATATGTAAATAACCAACTCGTTAACAATTTAAAACAATAAAAAATACACCTCCGTCATTCATGTTTTTATGGAAAAAATTAATATTAGCTCGGAGTTAATGTTAAAATTCTCATAGGAATAACACTTTTTTTTTTTATATTCTCATGTGTTCTTCCCTCGCTAAAATTTGATGACCGCATCAGTGAAACAAAATCCTATTTTTTTTTAAATCTCATAAAATCCATGTCATTCCCATGCAGCCCAACATACCCTTTTTTCTTCATGCGCTGAAATTTTTTAGTTACCATCTCAGTAAAGAGTGTCGCTAGTATAATATTAGTGTCATTTAAACCTATATAACACAAATTTCAAAATCTATCGAATCGATTTTAAACAGTGAATCGAAACCGTTCAAACCGATCTACTTCAATAGTTGTTTTTTTACATACAAATTTATAAATTTTCGGATTTATTTAGTATCAAGTCAAGCGGTCAAATGAGTGAGTTTTTAAGTTAATTTTAATCCATTCATTTTTCAACATTTTTACAACTTGATTTGATACTAAAATAACTCGAGAATATAAAAATTTTGCATATAAATGTATCACTCATAAAGTAAATAGGTTTAAACGGTTTGGATTAATCGTTTGAAGTTTATTCAATTAATTTTAAAGTTAGTGTTATATGACACTAATGTTATACTAGCTGAACTCCTTAATATTTTAAACTTCTAATTTTATGAGCAGCTTTTTAATATTTTTATTTATACAATCCACAAACTCTGAGGAAGGACAACCTGGGCAAAAGCGAGTTGTCTCGTGAGTCCGTGAATGCTATAAATAAAAATATAAAAAAGTCGCCGATAAGATTAAACTTTTAAAATATTATCCATCACTATGTATTAAAGTGTTTTAGGAGTTTGTTATATTAGATACTTATCTGGATCGTTTTGTCATTTGATTCAAACGTCTAAGCATGGTTATATTATTTTATATTTTAACCTAACTCATAATTGAATTAAAATTAATTACTTTACATCTTATTTCTAATCTCCTACCATTTTACAGCATCTCTATTATACTTTGCATGAGTCATGCTGTACAGAGTCTCTTGTATTGAATTAGATACTGCAAAAAATTAACAGGGAACAAGACCACCCTTTCACGCCTCTCCGGGAGGGTTAAAATCGGTTGGTCAGTTTTTTTGATAAAATCATTTCTTTCTCACCGGACAATGGAATTAAACATATTGTTCAAATACAATTCTCTCCTGCTTTAACGGCACCATAAGTCTGGACACGTTTACCGCTAATATGGCCTATCAAAGCGTCTCATTGAAACGCCAGATTGATTATTTTATAACAAATCTCCAATCAGACACGCTAGAGTGGAGAAAAATGGAACAATGGAGCTAGCTCCGTCACAGAACGGCACAGAACGACACAACACGTGTGTCAGTTATGTGTTATGACTCGTGTATCTTGTGTCATTATTATCTTTTAAAACTTTGGCACTACACAGCATGTCACATGAAAAAACTAATCACAGCATGGTATATAGTCACGTCAGTTGTGTGTAATTAGAACAATTAGATATTGATTAAATTGTGAACCTTGAATAAATTAATTTAAATTATAATTAAATTGACACGCGAGTCATATGAAGCATGTTTGGACGCGGCGTAACTCACGTGATACGACCACCCTTAATATTTTAATCACGACACGGCACAACACGTGAAAAATTAATTTGATTATGACACGATACAACACGAGATCAAAATCACAGCATATTTTTTCCACTCTAAGACACGCGATTAAATAAATAAGTTAAAAAATAATAATTTCAGCACATCTAGTAATTACATCAACCACCAGCTAGCACTTGGAACAAGCTGAAAAATTATACCGAAAAAATCACTTGCCTATTTACGAATGCGAATAGAGATGCACAGGCATTGATATTATTTTATTTGCTCCGATATTTTTTTTATGTTCTACTTCTATCCTGATAAAAATTTGAATTAATTGTCAGAGATGCCCGACAGAGCCTCTCCCCTCACGAAGCAATTGAAAATATTAGAAGTTAGAACCCTTTCATGTAATTTACTTTTAAATTTTTATTAAGAAAATTTACTATTAAATAAAAATAAAATGAAAGCTTGTTGGAGACACCTAGTATAATTCACACTGGGTGAGATTCATTTCTCGGGTACACATAGCATAGGTTTAGTGAATTTCGTTGATTGAACTCTCTCTTTCCTTCTCTTTTCCGTGCTACTTCCGAGAATTTATTTTTATAAATCATAAATAATTAAATAAATTTTATGGGACCAACATAATTATTTTAAAAAAAAAAAATCATAAGTATTGAATGAACCTTTCGATCTCAACTTTTTTTTTAATCTTTTTTCACAGAAGATCAAATAAAGTCTCAAACTGAATCAACTGTCCAATCTCCTTTTTTTTCCCCTAAAACCGGATCATTCATCCAGTCTCATTTTTTTTTTTTATCCAAGATAGGACTGTTCATTCGGTCTTAATTTTTTTAATTTGTAATTAGGAAAACTAACACAATTGAAAAATTTAAGGATTTGGAAACATTAAAGTATGCACAGAATTTTTCCAAAAATAAATAAATAAATAAGGTGAGAATTTTTCCTCTCGTAAAAAGTGACCATCGTATGTCATAAAAAGTGACCATCATGAATCATTTTTATCTTTATTTTAGATGAAAATATTTATTAAACAAATATAAATAAATAGTTAAAGAATATACAAAGATGAGTCATTTTCTTCGTTATCTATGACGTGGATGGATAGATGAAAAGATGCATTAAACAAATATAATGTGCAAAGTTAAGAATAAAGAAGAATGGGCCATTAATTTTCTTCATATATATATATTTGTTACGTGGATGCATGGTAAGTTACTTAGATGCAAAGATTTATTAAACAAATATAAAGTCTAAAGTTAACAACATCCAAGGATGGATCATGCATTTGATTTCATGATTTGTGGATACATGAAAAGATTTATAAAAAAAAAATACAAAGTTAATAATAAATTAATAATATACAAGATGCATGAAACATTTTCTTTATTTGTTATATATGTGGATTGTTAGTGGCAAATATTGGCAAGAATGAAACAAATTGAAATATATAACATTCTTTGTTTAATAAGGAGAAGGGAGTCATGGGTGTGGAAAAAAGGGGGGAGGGAGGTCCGTCCGGTCTGGAGAAATAAAATGTGGAGACCGGAGGGGAGGGTCCGTTCGGTCCGGAGAAATAAAATGTGGAGACTGGAGGGGGGGGGGGGTCCGTCCGGTCCGGAGAAATAAAATGTGGAGACCGGATGGTCCGTCCAGTCTAGAGAAAAAATGGTTTGGTTGAGATCTTCTGTGACAAAAATTGTGCAATAATCGTGAAAAATTGAAAAAAAAAAGTTGAGACAGAACGATCTGTTCAATCTGAAAAAAAGAGAATTGTGAGACCGAACGATCCGTTCGGTACTTGTGATTTTTCAAAATAAAAAAACAATCACGTTTGTTCCATAAAATTTATTTAATTCTTATAGTTTATAAAAAAAATTCTACTTCCGGTGCATAACAGAACAACTTTACCAAAACCTAAAACAGGCAACTTCAACGGGCTACCAAGCGCAACCTTCAGAGAAGAGTTACAGCTGCAGCTGACATTAGATTGTACCAGGTTTACTCTGGAAGGAGAAAAGGTCTGAACTTCAAAGGCATTCCGACTGATGATTTCATGAGGGATGGGGACATAACTGATCTGATTGATCGCAGGTTTTCCAATACTGCTACCTAGTTAGAGGGATACAGTAGCACTTTCATTTGATAGGTTAATCAATGTACTTTGTTCTGGCTAGAGGGGATCATAGAAGTTCGATAGCGCTACAAGTACTGGTAATTTGTTCTTGTTATATGTTTTTACTTTCTTCTTTTTTTTGTTGTATTTCATTTAGTTTGTAAAGAGGGGATCATAGGAGTTCACAGGGACAGTGCTCTTTATTTCAATTAAAGAGTAATTTGCATTTTGGTTATTTTCTAGGGCAATCAAGCCTTGTGAACTTATAAATAGGGATCAATTATACAATTTATTATGAGACATTAATCAATAAATCAATTTTTATTCAATCAATTTACTGTTTTAACAGAGCTTGATTCATTTATATAAACAACCTTACAATCATACAAAAAAGGAAAAAGAGTTCAACAAATTGTGAATCGTTCTCAGCTATCACTATCATAACTCTTCACAAAATATCTTCTAATCATGGGACAAGAACTTTCTACAAAAGAAATGTACAAGTTCTTAATCTGTGTAGCTCAGGGGACCTAAAACTCCTGTAACCCTAAATAAGAACTAATCCCCAAGTGCTAAAATCTAAATTATTTTCATTTACTCAAACCTTTTATCATTTAAAACTGCTATAATGGCTATCGTCCGCTATAAAGAACATTGTTTAAAATTAACATTTCTACTTCCTGCAATATTTTAGTTTTAACAAGAGACTCTGCATGTGTGCTGGTACAGCCAAAGTACCTTGTGCAACATTTAAAAGCCAGTGATTGTTGGTTTCATCTTTTTGCAGAACAGCAAAAAAGTAGTTTAACTGCTCAAGGGAGATTTTCATCCATTACCCACAGATCCTCTTGTGCCGGCATTTCCAGACTCCCTATCTGTTGCACCTTATTGAAAATAATCAGTGCTGCAAATTACTTAGACTCTATGTTCGACTAGGATGTCTAGGTTATAGTTACTGGTTTGTATAACCAGCTAAAGATGCACACATTGCATCTTGCGGAAAATAATGAAACTTGTGCTGGCTTGGCAGCATGCTTACAATTTGAGCCAGGTTTGTTAGAGATTTCATGTACACACAGTGGACCCTTTTGGTTTCATTCTCCATCTTCATTTTCAGTATTCAAGTTTAATCAAGACACAGTTAAGTCTTCAGAAACTGATTAATTTTGTTACTCTATTAATTGTAGTAGGCCAAGTAATTGTACACTTCACTTGTTTGTTTGTTTCAAGTCTTAGAGAGTTATAATTCAATAATGAGTTTTCTAAGTCTGTTCTAGCTAATTTGTTGTATTTCATTGATCAACTGTTAAGATGCTGATCACTTAGTACATTTCAGATGAATTTGATTTCAAAAAAGAAAAAAAATCATGAACTATCAAATGGTCATCAGGCCATGCATATTATCAGTTAATCGTCCATATCATAGGTTACGTACTGGTTCAGTTTATTATACCAATGCAATAAATTGAAATTTGGTTTGCTTAGTCTTGGTTTTGGTTCAGCTTCTACAGTCATTCAGTTCAGTTTGACTTTTTAAAATTATTGCGGAACCGTAAAAAAATTGGTTCAACTAATTTTGGTTTAATCTGGACTGAACCGATTGATAAAAATCCATCATTTTACATACCCAGATCCTCATCATAATCTTCATTTCTTAGTGTGAAGAAAGGTGTGAGATAGTTCTGATCTAGTGATCTGAGAGAAGGAGTGCTGAAAGTAGAATATCAAAGTATCATTAATGGCAGAACTCAATTGCAAAAGCAACTAACACACAAATAATTTTTATCTGAAAAGTAGAATTTGCAGCACTAGCAAACCTCTTCCTTAGCTGGTCGAACTTTTTCCTGAACTTGCTGGCCGAAGGAGGAGTTTCGTCATTATCTGAGTTTGCGTGGGTTGTTAGGCAAATGTTCTCCTCCAGAACCTTCTAAAATTCATAATTTACGCGCTTTAGCACCTTTACTTTATGAAATGGGTACTGGATTTTAGTAAAATATATAACATTTCTGTGTTTACATCAAACGTGCGGTTATGGCCATCTCCCACAACTTTTAAAGCCTCAAGCATAATTCCTGTTGAACCTCCAATCAAGAGCACCTGGTGATAAGGAAATTTTTAAAAAAAATATCAAATTGAATTACCATAAAATCCACAATTGTAAAATCTTGCACGCTGCATCCATTTATTATTTTGATTGTATCTAAATATTTTAAAAGAAAGCAGAAACAGCCTGACAGTTAGTATGATGATAGCAGTTGTAGCAGTTAAAATTGTCTGGCCGTGTCCTCCGGGAAGATCATGCACAGACTGGAGAGCTAGTGCAAAAGCCATTGCCCCTCTAAGTCCTGTATCAACAAAACTAAATTTTATTCAAGAACACTATTTTAAGAGGAGAAAGCTTACATTACATTTTTTCATTGTTTATTTAACCAAGTTACCAAATAGATACAATTTATAAGAATAACATATATTTGGCATACCACTGTACCAGAGTGCCTTCTGATATTGCGGAGAAATCTTCTGATGTGGTGGTCGAGAGAAGTTCACCAAATAAGCACAGCAGTATACATTTGCAGCCCTCAAAACAAATTATCATTCTTAGTAGAGAAACAAAAAGTTTTAATCAATCAAATGCAGAGGTAAGCATTCTATAACATACCTAGCAATTAAGATGAACAGCTGCAAATTAAAGATTGCAAGTTAAGGAAATATGGAAGACTGATTTGATTAAGATAGACAATAATAATAACATAATTGATCAAGGATACAATTGAGAAGAAGATAAACCCAACATGCGACCAGCTATGCCTTTCCAGTGATATATCAAAACCCATATATATGAACCTACATGTAATTTACAAAGTCAGTATTAGGATCTGCATTTAATCACAATCAAATTAATTGCTTTTTACTTACACAAATGTCTCTGCTAATGATGAAAGAAGGTGGAAGAAAGCAGTAACAAATCGTTGTGAGTTCTCCGACAAATTCAGGATTGTGTACCGTTTCATTATCTGAGAAGATATATGCTAAATGCTATCATTTGCAGAACTTAAAGGAAAAGGTAAACGATATAACACAAAAAAAATAATACTCACAATTCCAGTGAAGAGTATGGAGACTATGCCTGAAAGTCCAAGGCCTTCAGCAAGCATGTATCTGAAAATATAATTCATGTTTAAATACTGTTAAAAATCATAGAAATTAGTGGAAAAGCTGCAAGGACTGGTGAAGTGTACTTACGAGAAATAAGGGAAAAGGACAAAGAGACAACTCTCCAGATTATGAAGGCTGAGAAATTAAAACAACACACGTGATAACAAAGGTAACATAAACAATAAATCAACCATAATAATATTATGAATTGGTGGGATTTTTAAAAAAAATTTCTCATTGTTTTTTTCCTCTTCTTGTAAATACTATGCCCCCTTTGTTCTCCTTTTGTTTGATTAATTAAATCATAATAGATAACTGAGAACTACAAATAATAATAAAAAATCAACCATAGTAAGAAAGCAATTAGCTATATTGTAGTTGAGCTCATAATCTAAAAAATTGAATGAACTTACTTCTCCACATCCAGTCCTGCATACTTGAAAAGGTGCTAACAAGTTAAGGCATTGCAATTTTGATTATTTATTGCCAGTAGGGAATATTTCACAATTCATGCTTATTATTGCCAACAGGTGCTAACAAGTTATTTTCCTTTTATAATCACAGTGTCAAACTAAAAACTAATATATGGTCACAGATTATCTCCTGCATGGATGTATTTCAATAACAAAAATATTAATTTTTAAGTTAATAGCAATGAGTACTATCGGTAAATTATATTTTAAGATTAAAATGTTGCTAAGCACTTCAAAAGGATATGACACCGGATGTGAGTCCAACACCAACACCTGAAAAAAAAGGTAAATTCAGTTTTAGTAAAAAAAAATATAAAATTCAGTGATTTAATTATTGCGAATGTGTTTCTTCTTTAGAAATTTGAAATTGATGCTTAAGAACAGTTGCTCATTGACCTGAGTATACCTGAAGACAATGATCCAACAAATGTCCCTAAAAATTCCAATATTAAACGAAAAAAGTTCCCTGAAGTATGACTGATGCTTACAGATGCCATAGTCCTGAATGAACAAAATATTAATTAATTACATAGAAGGCATGAACAAATTTACAAAGGGTTAATTATATATCAGAGACATTGATCTTTGCATTCTGACCTGTACAAAGAAATTGCCATCTTCATTATTGAACCAAAGGCCATGAAAAGAAAACAAATTATCACTCAAGTCATTTTGCTGTAGGTAAAATAATAAAGGGAACTGCATGCAAATTTAAGAATATGTAACATACAGCATCGTTTAAAACGGATTCCCCAAAAACCAAAGCATATAGGTTGACATCACATCCAAGTTCCTACAATCACAAAACAAAGCAAGAATACAAGGTAACTATTAAATGCAATAGCTTGTTTTGAAGCTTTGAATCTGTGATATATGATAGAATTAATGGAATTACAGCAATTGCTCTTTCGTGTGAAATAAATTAGAATGATACATGCTACTGCTTATTCTAGATGTTACTGAATAAAGGGTATGTTAGAATTTTTCAAGAAGAATACTAGAAGAACCTGAAATATGGATAATACAGTCACAGGATCAGTTGCTGATATGAGAGCTCCAAACATGAGGCACTCAACTAGAGGCAGTCTATACATGAGAAAGGTTAAACCTCCGAGGAATCTATAGAGAATTAGGACCATATATTAGTGTCAATAATCTCCAAAATAAATTAGTACAGAGGCAATGTAAATTCATGCTGCGGAGAATAGATTTTCTTACACCAAGAGACCAGTCACAATAGAGGCAATGAAGGTGCCTAGAATAGCAAAAGTGATAATTGCACCGAAATTTGAGAAAAATGGATTCTGCAAAAACATATACAGCAAATAAGTACATATCAGAAAAGTTTAGATATGATTGATGCGTCTTTAACTGATAAAAAATGTGAAGACTAACCGGTGCTAGGCTAAATCCTGACTGAGTAGATAGAAGCCAGTTAAGTTGAACAATTTAAAGAAAAATGAAATAGGAGTAAATCTTTATTAGAAAATGAAGATTATTAAGTTAGAAAAAAAGGATATAATATGATTGGAGGTAACAAGAAGAGAAAGAAGAACTCCTCATGAAAGTTGAACCATTCCCTTAAAGTAAGAATAATTTGTTCAGTGTTAGATAAGATGCAAAATAAAGAAGAAAAAGATTACTGAATGAATAAACATGTTTTATCATGCACATTCACTTCTGATATTGACCTGATATTGCTTCCCCGATTAGATATATTCGCAAGTCCACCAACAGTTAATCCTGTTATTGCAGGAAAAAAATCAGTACAAGTAATTAAACATCTATTTACCAGGGGCTTGTAAAGTACTGATATGAATATGAATTTCTGACACCCACATGCATCCATGTAAAGATATGTAAATTGAGTACCTAAATTGGTAAACTCCTCGAATGTTGAAAATCAGACTTCACAGAAAACAAAAGCTCTCTTTAAATTATGAATTCCTTGGCATCATATTTGTACTAAAGTAATAAATAATAATAGTTAAAGCATGCTCAATAAATCTAGAGATGAAAATTGGTGTCCTTTCCTCTGACTATTGAGATCTCTCATGTTAAAGAATTCCTGGTTTCAAGGTTCCAATCTCTTATTTTGTATACAATGGAAAAGATCAGAATTCTTAGAAATCAAACTAAATCAATACAGAGAACAAAATCAAAAGTGAAGTGGTCATCGATCGCACCAATTATCAGGGATGCACTGGCCTCAGGTAGGCAGTAAATCTTCTTTCGACGAAGCACATGACCGAGTACGAATGCCAGCACAAGCATAGAGATCTGAAGTAAGATCCCAGCCCCAGCCGCTTGCTGTTCCCTGCCTGGCGGCGCCTCCACTGTTACTGTTTCATTTGCACTATCCATTTCAATCTTTCACTGATCTCTTTCTTTCAACTCAATTAACAAGTAACTCACTCGAGCCAACGGATCGTGCACTCCAGAACAAATGTATCCATTTCATGCATTACCTTTTGATTGCCTCAAGAACATGATGCCTTGGACAGAAAGTCGAATATCTCTGTTTGTCTTTATTTAGATAACAATATCGCAAAGTTGATAAACTGTTGTTTACGTCTTTATTTAGAAAACTGTATCCTTGTTAGCTAATCAGGAAGACATCTATTATTGTCATACAAATTTTTAATGGTCTCCTCCAATCTTTTACTTGATTTAAGTAATGGGACATTTGTTTTACCTTTTCATATTGTTAATTAGAGCCATGGCCAACTTTTAGTGAAAAGAATGACAACATATATTTGTAGAGGTCACAAATGATTTTGTTGCGATATATATTTGTACTACACAGTCTCAAGATTTGCAAATTATTCACGAATTAAAACTGGATAATTCCGAATTATACCCAAATTATATCTGAATCACGAATTTTTGACTTCACCTCACCGAACCCGAATAATTCGTTTGTCACTATCATACTATGTACAGTACTTGGGTAACATACGAATGTGTTTATCAAAATTGCATTTAGAGCTCGAATATAGTTGCATCTTTTTTTTTTCTATAAAGAGAATAGATCACTTGACAATTTTGACATTAAATTAAAAAAAATAAATTAAATTGAAATTTCAGTATTGTTTCATCCAATATAATATGTATAATTTTTTTAAGTAATTTGACGTACAATGAAATATACCTCAAATTTTATTATTTTTATAGACATGATATATGAAAAATGTAGTCCGTATCTATAATGATGAATTTTAAATTTATTTAAACTTTATTTTTAAAAGTTGTTTTTAATATGAAATGTCAAGTAACCCAACTTTTATAAATGCCCATACAAATAATAGCAAGTCGTTTTTAAATCCAATAAAAAAATGGTATTTCTTGACGTCCGTATGCACAAAACACGGTGTTAAATGTCTAGTTATAACTATATTTATTAGATATAAATCAGGATCTAGAAATCTAGAATCCATCTTTCAATTTTAATTCAGGAAGCCTTCAGAAAAGGGTCGGAATTTGTTGTAAAGATTCTACTTGATCACATAAACTGGGTTCACACATGGATAATTCTGTAGCGGTCCAAATTACCTTTAAGCCCAAATTAAATATGCTTGATCATTTTAGGCCGCATTCATTACTTCCTTCCCTTCTCCCAAAATTATGGGCTTCAGCCTCAAATTGCTGCTTGGGGAAAAAGAAACCAAGTGACTACTTATCCTCTCCAGTTTTACCCATCCCAGGACATGCCCGATCCTCTCTGCTTTAGGTTGGGATCGCGGTAGAAGATACCATTTGCTCCTTTTTCCTCTTTTGAATCAGCAGTGACGTCATATTCGATATTTTCTTGGCTTTTTTTTTTACCGCCATCTGATCACCGTCAGCATAACAAAATCAGCGACTCTTGATTTCTCGAATGTTCTCCGGTCCAATATATATTATTTCTATCTCGTTTAGTTAAAGATACTCGCGCTACCCCTTGTGTGTGTTTGTTAGGAGCATTATATTTCCTCGGCTAAAGTCCAACTCGACGATTGAGGTGAGTATCTATTAATTAGGATAGTATTGCCCTTACTTTTGTTTTGCATCTTGACATTTAGAGTTGATTTCCCGGTGAGTTGTCGGTTACTGAAATTGGTTCTGCTTTTAATTTTCTGACAAACAATAATTAAGATATTAGGTTTGGCAAATTAAAATTGATTGCGTTCTTTAGTTCCGTCCAATTGGAGATGGAAGGGGAGATGGTTTCTAGGTCAATTTAGGGTAGAGGCTCTAATTCTTTATGTTTTAATCAGGAAAACTAAGGGTAAAGCTCTAATCCTATATTATTCATTCAGAAAAGCTATTAATTTCTACCTTTTGACTGTGTTGCCAAAATTTACCATACTATTAAATGCCTCAAGGGCACTGAGCTTCAAGTTAGCACAATTGAAATTTGAAGTTTTACCTTCTAATTGTCTGTAACACTCACAGATTTTCATTGACTTTGTCATTTTTATCAGTTAATAGGCAGTAGAAGCATTCTCTACATCTTCATTTAACCAAATGGAGGAACATAAAATTGCTAAGGTTTCAGTAATATGGAGGGGCAAGCAACTCAATGTAGAAATAGGTCAGAGTTGTAATGTTAAAGAGTTCGGTCAGATTCTGCAAGATTTAACAAATGTGAAACCAGATACACTCAAGCTTCTAGTGCCCCAGTCTGAAAAGAAAAGTTCAAAGCTGGTTGCACCTTTTTCTGATGTTAACTCAAGCTTAAGCTTGCAAGATGCTGGCATTATTCAGGTGGTCATTCTTTTCCACCATCTTAATATAGCTACTTGGGGTTGTTTGATTATAGTTGTATTGAGTTTGATGTTTCTGTTCTTATTTTTATTGTGTTATTCATGGATGAGCTTCAGTTCCGTTTTACTTGAGTTCATGCAATTTGATATGTCAGTATGATACATTTGTGCGCAAGGATTGTAGAGGCATGCTTGTCTTGATGAGCTAAATGTTATGCTACTTATGTTGTTATAGGGAAAATCAATTAGAATGATGGGTGTCTTTGAAGATGAAATTGAAGAAGTGTCAGAAAATAATAAGAGAACTGATATGCGAATAATTGGGTTTGATGAGGAAGAAAAGCGGCTCAAGCAACGCTCTTCTAATCGAATACAAACTTCACTTAAATTACCACAGGGACAATATATCTTTTGTGATTTTCGCACACTGAGTCTGCCTGGTATTGAGGTAACACTTCTATATTACCTAAGCATTTCTTTGGATGAAACTTTGTGAATGTCTTTTTGAAATTGCCTTTTGTAAACTTAGTAGTTAATATTAAAGCCCTTCTTTCTTTTTTTAACACCTTCTAATGATCTTTAGTTAAATCCTCCACCATCCGAGGCATTGAAAAGAATGCACATGCTTGCATGTGATCCTGGAATCATTGCTATCATGAACAAGGTGAGATCATCGAGTCATATTAAGGCATTTTATTATTATTTAAAATTGCTGTTAAAATGAGTGACATATTATAATCAATGATGCCCTAATACTGTTCCATTTGCGACCTTTTTCAGCATGAATGGAGAGTTGGGATGATGACTGAAATGGCACCAGTGGGCTATGTTGGTGTCAGTCCAAAGTGTATTTTGGGTTTCAATAAGGTCAGTGGAGAGGCTAAAAGCATATTTTTTAGTAACAAAAGAATACCATCTGGTGATCTGAAAATTTGAGCTATATAACAAATAGTTGTTATATATTATTATGCAGAACCAAGGGGAGGAGATCTCTCTTCGTCTTAGAACAGATGACCTGAAAGGATTTAGGAAGTATGAAGTCATCAAGAAAACCTTGATACATGAATTGGTAGGTCTTTTGGTGGGATTTCAGATACTTTTCCAATAAAGTTTAGATATTCAGCTTAATGACCATCATTGTTATGTGAATATGTTAGGCACACATGGTGCACTCTGAACATGACGTAAACTTCTTTGCTCTTAATAAGCAGGTATTGCCTCCAAACTTCTTTGTGCTCGATGTGTAGGACCTCTATATACTGTAACCCCTACGTCGCCCCCAATACAAAAATAGTAGAGTAGATAACATAAATGGCTTGAAGTTCTCTTATTCACATATCAGTTTCAAAACTGCTATTTTGGTCCTTGAAGTTCTCATTGTGTACCAAATCGGTCCTACTAATAAAAAATAAAATATTTTTGTCTATTTCAGTGTCATTTTAGCATTGCAAACAAGGTTGTAGTCATAAAAGCAATGCATGTGTCATTTTAGCATCGCAAATAATGTTGATGTAGCTGCAGAAACGATGTAGATGACATGGAAACTAATATTATTTTTTACATATCACATATCAGTTTAGTGGATACTAGACATGTGTCTGCCACTATAAATTAATTAAAATTCATATGTACATGCATCCTTACCTCGGATATTATCATAGATGCTAACGTGGAATTCCATCTCATTTTTAACTAGTAATAGCAGTAGGACCAATTTGGTAAATTTGACAATCAATATGGTACTTTTGAAACTTTTGATGGCCTGAGAAACGAGGAATATATCACTGTGAACAATAGGAGTATATAAATCAATAATAGTAGTACATTGAAAGGGAAAAAAAATGCTTCCAACATTCACATTCAGAATAGGAGTTATTTTCAAAGGTCAGAATGTCAGGAAGTTCAAATTTTGATTGAAGTTCTTTGGTGATTTACTGGAGACCGTGATGATGGTAGGTTTTGGAGCTCAATTAATCTGGACATATCTTTTTTTATATGATTTTGCTATGCTAGGACGCTGTCTACATCATAACAGTAGTAGTAACTTTTAAAAAGCTTTTGGAACGGTAAGTTCTCTCTTTGTTCATTTTTTCTTATGCAAATGTAGTTGACTGAAGAAGCTGCTAGTCTAGACTGGACAAGATCAAAAGGCCATACATTAAATGGCCGCAAAAACTTCAATTCATATGATGAAGGAGAGTTCTCCGATGCACCAGCTAAACCCATTTTTGCTAATATTCTTGGAGGAGAAGTAAATCCATCTGCAAGCCCACGTGCATCATCAGTTGCTGCTGCCTACCAGCGTTTTGTTAACATATCTGCTGGTAACCCTGACCAAGCTGGTCTTAGAAATGAACCGGACCCAGATGAAAAGACCTCTGGACCAACTGGATCCGTAGAACCTGTTATTGAGGAGTTAGAAAGGATGGTGGCAGCCAGTGAGCCTGAACCTGACGAGACTCTTACTGAAATGAACTTGACGCTGCCTAATAACTCTGACAGAACCTCTGACAGAAGTACTGGTAACTCTGAAAAAATAATTGTACCACTTACCAAAGATGATTTGGTAACTAAAGAGGTAATAATGGAGGAACTGAATTTTGATGAGAAGAACCTCATGGAACCGGACCCAGATGAAAAGACCTCTGAACCAACTAGATCCATAGAACCTGTTACTGAGGAGTTAGAAAGGATGGTGGCAGCCAGTGAGCCTGATCCTGACGAGACTCTTACTGAAATGAACTTGACGCTGCCTAATAACTCTGACAGAACCTCTGACAGAAGTACTGGTAACTCTGAAAAAATAATTGTACCACTTACCAAAGATGATTTGGTAATTAAAGAGGTAATAATGGAGGAACTGAATTTTGATGAGAAGAACCTCATGGAACCTGACCCAGATGAGTCTACAGCAGTGGTCAGTTACCAAATGGAAATGGATCAGGAGAGCCACACAGAACTGCACTCGAGTTCCGAGCCTGATCCGGACGACAGAATTGATAGTTTAAAGAGTGAAGACATACAGAGAATAGAAGAGCCGGTAGCTGAAATATGCTTACGTCTTCAAAAGGCAATTCAGATGTTAAGATCTGAAGTAACTTCTGTTGAAGTGCTAGCAGTACTGCAAACACTTTCTAAAATCATCAGGTCAGTTGTTTGTTGATATTTTCTTTTCATGTACTGTCTTGAGTATATGTGTGGATTTATAACTTTCTTTTTGTATTTGCAGGAATGTGATTGAACATCCAAATGAGGTCAAGTTCAGGAAATTGCGGAAGGTCTGTTCTTCTTGCTCTAGTTTCAAATTGAAATATGCTTATCCACTGTATATAGCATATGATAGTTAATTTTACAGAAATGATATTTGAGTTTAATATATTGTATCTTTGTTGTCTTTTTTGGTTGAGGTTTTGTACTAGATTTTAGTGTCTGCAATTTTCAAAAGGATTTCTGGGCATTTATACTATATTTGCAGTATGCTTCTTAATAGCTTGACATCGTATTAACATTACCTGCATAACTTGCAGGCTAATCCTCACTTCCAAAGAAATGTGGCTAATTACACAGGTTTGGATTTTTACTTGTGATGACTCTTTTTTATTGACTTTTCTGTATTAAGATATCAAGGGCTGACCTTATTTGGTTGAAACAGCTGCAATGGAGGTGCTAAAAATGGTTGGATTTACTGAGGATGCTATAGCTGATGAAGTTGGCCGATTGGAAACTTACATGGTGTTGAAAAGAAATGATCCTGGTTTGCTGTGGCTTGCCAAGTCTTTTCTTGAGGTGTCCATGGCTTGAATATATAGGTTCGATAGCTTGTATTATTTCCCCCTTTATTTGGATTGTTATTGTCTCAGGTTTGTTGTATGATGTATAATTGCTGATGGAATTTTAACTTTGTACAGGAGGTATAAATGGCAGTCAAATAACGTTAAATTCGGTCTAAAAAGGTTTTGCTCATTAGGCATTGTACATATTGGAACCTCTTTTCATGTGTTGCTGAATGAGAGCAGACAGCGACTAAGCCTCGTAGGAATTAGTGGGTCTGAAATTTCCTAACATTACCTTGTAGTAGTAGTACATAGAATTGCTTCTTCCTTTTTCCATTTTTCTCATCAGTTATGAACAATCCCCACCACAGTGTGTGGTAGACTGGTGGTGATGCCTTTTTGTAAACAAAAACAGAAAACCTACCGATGATTTCATTAAGTTAAATAAAAATAGAGTACAGAAGAGGACAATAGGAGGAGGCTGACGGAGTTTGTGGTTGACAATGTCCGAAACTAGTTGTCATGACCCATTGCTAGGGAGACGTGAGAGGCAAGGATACGAAGCAAACGCGGCAATTGGGGGAGGGGGATGGCGTGTGTGATGAAGAGGACACCCAAATGTGTCTAATATACTGAATTTTGAATGTGCAGTCTTTTACAAAAAAAAATTATATCTTAGAAACTTTTACAGGTGCAGTTGACGATGATGGTTATTTGTAAGCTTTCATGATTCTTGAGCTTGAGCTTGAGCTTGTTTTCCCTGTTCTCTCTTGTAAACGAGACAATTTAAGATACTAGACTGAATATTTATATAATAATTATGCAACAGATGCATGATAGCAAGACTAATCTTGCGATCCAATGTTGTTGCACAACGAATAAAAGAAAGTTTTTTTTTTTTTTTTGCCAAACGGCCCGTAGGCATTACATTAGAGCAATATATAGTGGTACATGTACTTCACGCGTGTACAGAACCAGCATCCATATCCCCCTACAAACACAAACCCTTAATCCCACTACAGAAGAAGGTATGTGTTCACGTCTCATCTACAGGCGAACTGTTTTTGTCATGGTCAATCCTCAAATGCGATTCGACGCTGGCCTCTTTCAGGGCCCATATTGCAATTGCCTCAAGCTAAATAATAATTCTGGCCCGGCCCGACTAGTCTCACCCTTTTTATTCCGCCCGTCCCGCTATTCCTGGCAGTCTACTCTCTCGCTATCCAGGGTTTCTCCAATAATCATTTTTAATTTACGGAATTAGCCACTTAAAACCTCCGAAGTAGGGGTTTAGAGAATCAGGGATAGAGAGGGAGGACACAAAGGAGAGGAGAAAGGTGATCCGCTGCGGCGAAGAAGAAAGGCGATCCTCTGCGGCGAAGGGGAAAGGATTGCCGCCACTTCGCTGCCTGTGCCCGCTGCTCACCGCTTATGCTCGCCTGCGCCTGCGCACAGACAATTTTCACAGAAGACCAGCACATCTGGGTGATCTGGTGAGTGGAGGTAAACAAATAATACTTTGTACTCCCTCTGAGACCTTTGGAGTGCATCTATGAAATTCTCAGGCACAAACCGAGGAGCCGTACCTGTTATTATTGGTTTTTAACAAAACTTAACTTACTCGATTGTATGAATTTTTTCTTTTTTGTTGTTGTTTCTGCAACTAAAGTTATTATGTAAGTGGTCCGCATAAAATCTAAAGTTAAATTCTCTTTCTTAAGTGACTGTTGCACATAAAGAAATCATGGTTGAAACTTAAAAACTGTTGAATTGATTAAATTCATTTTAGTTGTTGCTCAAATCTCTTTCCAATTAATTTAATTTCAGTTGTTATGCAAATAGTTGTTTCGACTAAAACATTGCTAAAATTGATTGACCATTTGGTTTTCTGTACATGAGGTGCAAGAATTGATAAATAATCATTATTTTCTATGTTTTGGACTATGAATCTGTTCACACAGGAAAGTGAAAGATAGTGATAACAAATGACCAGATTTAAAACAAGGAGTTAGTGGTTTAATCTATGCTTTTATAACTGTAACTTTTCAATATGTCACTACATATTTCCTGTGATCTCAACAAGTTAAGCCAATTCATTTTCACCTTGTAGTCTAGCTCACTGATATTCTGAAGTTCACAATCCTTTTGAACTTTCTGTGCAACAAATTCATTTAGCAGCAATTTGGGTTAGAATTAGAGTGTTGCATGGCACAATGAAAAAGTTTGTTAACTATATATGTTCATCTATATATGTTCGCCTAACCCTAGCAAAATTCCTAGCTTTGCCACTGCTTACATTGTGGTTGAAGAGTCCCCAGGCAGTATGTGCTGCAATTTCTTTGCAATTTTTTATTTTTTTTTCCTTTTGTAAGTTTTGAAATCCACTTAGTTTCTAAGGAGTTCCTTTGAAAGTAGAGTTGAGTTTACCTAGCATGTACTTGTTCTGAGGTTTTTGTTCTTTTACACAGCAAGTTTCAAGTTTATATATTTGGTATCAAATGGAGGCTGCAACTGTTCGTTTTGGATCCACTTGTTCTCTGAATCAGAAAAAGGCGTTCCAATTTTCTCAAAAGCTCCTGAAAGCCAGATTGCCTTTTCCACCTAATTGTCTCATCCAGAAAGAGAATTTGAATTCTAATAAGATATATGCTGTGAGGCCATCCCAAGTTAATAGGAGAATTGTGAAAGTTAGGTGTTCCTCTTTGGAACCTAAAGACACTTCAAGAGGTGTCAATTTGGGAACGGATATGAGGAGAAAAAGGCTTGCTATTTTTGTCTCTGGTGGGGGTTCTAATTTTAGATCAATACACGAGGCTTCGATTCAAGGGTTGATTCATGGTGATGTAACTGTCCTTGTCACAGATAAACCAGGTTATTTTGTTTCTGAACCAACTATTATTTTTTCATTACAAAGTAAGTGCAAATTGAATTTCATTATGCAACTTTCAGTGTTGAAAATTACTTGGGATTAGACATACTTTGGAAAAAAAAAAATTAACAAAGTTTATTCAGCTTTTGTGTATAAAACCAAAAAATTGGTCCAATATCTTCAGATCAACCTAAATGAATATGCACCCATGAATCTATTGAAATTGTGAGCCTCTCATGTTTGAAGCCATACCTAGTTGAATTAAGAGTGGTTTATATGAACTGAATTTGTCTCATGTGGCTTTGATCTTTTTAGTGTTGAGGTGTTGGTCGATAGTGACCATGTTGATAATTTGACACATTTGTTATGGCTCATGTATTGTTTAACTCATTTGACAAACATTAAGGTTGTTAAATTATGTTCGAGAAACAAAAGAGATTTTACTCTTGATAGGAGTAAAATAGAGGAAGCATTATTGTAGAAGATTGTGTGTTCCATATGGAATTTGTTCACATTTTATGAACCTCAAATAGCTAACATTTGATTGATAATGCCTTCAGAAAAAAATAAATAAAAAGAAAACAAAGAAAGAAAAATGAAAACAAATCTTATATGGGTTCTGATTGGACTAAAGAAATTGGATGTTTGACTGCCTGTGAAGCTGCTTATTACTGGTTTATGGGGCCTGTAATATAGTGTCAAATAGACCTCCCAACTATATCTTCATAAGTAACATTTTTTAGTGCTGGTTTATGGTATCTTGCAAAAGATGTTATAGGTGATAGCTCTTTCCTTTCCAGGTTGTGGTGGTGCAGAGTATGCCAGAAATAATGGTATTCCAGTTATTGTTTTTCCCAAATTAAAATCGGCTCCTGATGGGCTATCAACTAACGAACTTCTAATTATTTTAAGGTTTGTTTTTTGTTATCTCGTCTTCGTTAACAAGATGAAAGCATTGATCTGTCTAATTTTGTTACCTATGAAACAGGAACTTTGAAATAGACTTTGTACTTTTGGCTGGATACTTGAAACTTATACCAGTGGAATTGATACAGGCCTATCCAAAATCTGTATTGAACATTCATCCATCCCTTCTTCCTGCATTTGGAGGTAAGGGGTATTATGGCCTAAAAGTGCATAAAGCTGTCATTGCCTCTGGAGCTAGGTAATGTTCGTTGTTACGCAATTGTGTTTTCAATTGTTATTAACTTAACAATGGCCTCTTTTGAGCATACAACTTTAAAAGCAAAAGAGTGAATTTGTTGGAATCAATTTTCTCCCATCCATTGTTTCAAATTGCTAAAAGAGCAAATGCAAAGTCTAAGCATCCATCTAAAATTGCTGGGGTCCATATACCTTTTTTTCTACTAAGAATATACCACAGTGGTTCTAAAACAATCAGTAATTACTACATTTTTCAATCACTTGGGTATGTGACTTCAAATGTAGCAAGGATCCAGTTTTCCACTATGTCATTTGATTTAGATCCAGTTCTCTACTATGTCAATTGAATTTGTTATCAACTTGTTTTTTTAAGTTTCATAATCATTTTCCAGATATTCTGGCCCGACTGTACACTTTGTAGATGAACACTATGACACAGGTCGAACCCTTGCCCAGCGAGCCGTACCTGTGTTAGCCAATGATACTCCGGAAGTGCTAGCTGCTAGAGTTCTTCATGAGGTAGCACCGCACCCAAGTGTTTTAATTTCTTGAATAGAGAACTATCATTTTGGTGCGGGATAACTAAAATGCTATCCTAGACTTCCAGTTTTAATTATGTATGTTTGTATTGTTTTGTTGGATTACAGTTATGCAAGGAACAACAAATCAAAGTGGGGGCTTATTTGGTATTTTCTCAAAATAAGTTATGATGTGTTAAAAGTGATACCAACAATGAAACAACTTGCTGGTCCATATTCCAGAATTTGGATTGCTGAGTAATTTTAAGAAAAGTTTGTTTTTTTGTGGCATCGGCCCTTCATAATAGCAGCTACTTCTGTTTATCTGCTAACATGAGATTCAAAATTTCAGGAGCATCAAGTTTATGTAGAGGCTGTGGCAGCTCTATGCGAAGATCGAATTTTTTGGAGGAAGGATGGGGTCCCTTTGATCCGTAGTAGGTCAAATCCAGATGAATTTAGCTAATAGTTATTACAATTAATTATTGGTTGTGAATTTAACCAATATCTCGTGCCAATTTTGCTCAAAGGCATGGGCTTCATGTTGTTGGTCTTAGAGACTATTTGTTTTATATAATACTTGGAAGCATAGTTACTGTTCTTCATAATTACAGTGAGTTTGATAATGCCTTCCTCTTTGTTGGAGGCCATTGCTGCTATGATCGTGGACGAATAACTAAAAAAAAATGTCGAAATATCAAGTTTCCATCAGGCAGAGCATCCATTTTGTCAGCAGAGCTCTGTCGTCTTCCCTCATGAGATGCCTTGGTTGAATGTAAAACAACAAAATAGTAAGACAGGCAAACTCACTACGAGTTTAGCAATTGTGTATATTCTTTTTCTGTTAGGAAGCCGGATAGGTTTTAGGATTTTAAATTTTTAAAAAATTGAATTTCCATTTGAATCAAAATTTACGTGTAAATTAGATTTAAGATATAATTTATTACTAAAAGCGTAGAGATTGGGGTGAAAACGGAGCGGATAATGCTGATACCATATCCGCATCCGTCGGATAATGAGCGGATACGGATACGGATAATAAACGGATATCAAGATTCAAAACCAAATCCGCCTTAAACGGATACGGATATGGATACGAAATGGATAGTCTACGGATACGGATTCGAATACGGATATAAAACGAATAATGGTCGGATAATTAAGATATATGAACTTCTAAGATACAAATATTAATTAAAATATTAAATATAAATATTAATGAACTTATAAGAGATGGGAGATAATCTATTCATATAATATATATATATCAAATAAGTGTATGGTAATAAAAGATGTTGTGGTATAGTGGTTTGAAGCTTAGTCTAAAGGCATTGAGATGGGAGGACATGGGTTCAAATCCCATCTATAGCAAATATTTATTTTTCTTTTATATGAGTCTGGCCAAATTATCCGAATCCGGATATCCGCTCCGTTTAGGACTCCATATTCGTATCCGGATTTTTTATGGATTTCCGAAAATTATCCGAATCCATATCCGGGAATTATTCGAATCCGGATTATCCGGATTTGGATTATATCTGGATACGGAGCGGATATCCGCCGGATAATCCGGCTCCGTTTTCACCCCTAGTAGAGAAGCATCACACCGGAAATTTTGTCTCTATTTGTCTCATTGGCCGGGAAGATTGTCAAAAACAAATAAAAATATATATATATATATATATATATATATATATTGGCTCCTAGGGAGCTTATAAATATTTTGAATTTCTGTAAAACCACATTTTTTATTAATATAAAAGTTGATGTGCAGTTGCTATCAACCATAAAAAAAAAAAACAAGATTGTCAAAATTATTTAACAATAATACTATAGTATGCCTCTAGCCCTGTACGACCTAGCAGCTTCGTTGTAAGTTTCGGAATTCCTCTCTTTCTGTTTTATTTTTTAATTTCAAAGCCCTTGGGCAGTCTCTTTTTCTTTCTCACTGATTAGTGATTATGGAAGGATAGTTGCAGTTCACACTAATATTATAATAAAGCCCTCAAGTCCATTTTTTTCATGAGAATTCAAATGTTTCTATTTGTTTGTGTCTTTACCGTATCTTCATTTTTAAAACATTAATAACTCAAAACTTAAAACATAAACGTGAAAATAAAACTGTTAGATATTATTTATATAATTTTCACTACATGCTTATAAAAAATTATCACATTTCAATTTTATTTTTATATGAATCAATAAATTGAAAAATAAACATATATAAATTATCCACGTTGATATATTATATTTTTACATTTGATGATAAATATAACAAAGTTGAAATATTATAATCTTTTGCACATGCATATATGAAATGATGTAGATCATACGGTTTTATTTTGATTTTTAAGTTTTAAATTTTGAGTTATTAAATTTTTAAAAAATAGTGATACGATGGAAGGAACAAAAATAGAAGCATTTGAATCCATCAAACAGAAGCGAATCTGATGCTCATGCAACGCACTCTTTTCCCAAACATAATGGCAGAAAAGTAGCGTGCTACGGTCCAAAAAGAAAATTAGACGTGCCATTGTAAATTAAAATTGTTTTACCGGGCTGATATCATATCCGGTAATATGGGCTCAATTTAAGTTGTTGGGCCTATATAAAACGCACAAAACCCATCCCTAACCCTTGCTTCACCTCTGATCACTGATATATAATATGCATCTTTGCCTATCTGCCTCAGCCTTAGAGAACTGCGCCGTCGTCTCTCTATCTCTATCCATCTGGATATATCTGGTGTTCGATTTTTTTATTAAATTATTGTTTGCGTTTCCATCCGATAGGATTTGAGTTTGTATTGGTGTTTTGTATTGGTGTTTTTCCATTGTTATTTAAATCGTGGAAGCTCTATGATGACTAAGATATGTAATGCCTACATTGTTTGATCTCAAACAGGAGAAGAAAATATCAGTTTTTTATGAGGCTTTCACTATTTATATTATGAAATCACTTGTATGATTTAAATTTGTACCAAGATACGGATTTACGCAGCAGCTCTATCTATATAACAACCAACTCTGCCTATCCCCGATATTTAGGGTTTTCGTTTTTCTGGTCTCAGATCTCGCTCCGCCTACCTTTTCATCCCTCAAAACCAGTTAAGAGTTTTATTTAAATCAAAATGGATCTAATTTTTTGTTGAATCTTCTTGAAATATTAGTAAATATTAGTGCTATATTGTACCAAGATTTTGGGTTATCGACAAACCCTGGTCTTGAAATTGCCATAATCGGCTGTAGCAATAGAAACAAAATTGGGGAAGAAAATCTGGTCGGATTGGTACTTGTTTGCAATTGCCAACCCGCTTACCGTTCTTCCCATATCATATTAGTTTTCATCGCAAGCTGAGCTCATATTTATTATCGATGTAGTTTATTTTGTTTAAAATCGGAACTGTGTTTTGGTTACTGATGGCGAGAGGGAGGAGAAGAGAAGGATGGTGCATGTGTTAGCCATTTTTAGAAAACCTTCTCGTATATCAAAGTCTCTTGGTTTCTCCTTTTATCGATATTTCTTTCTTTTGTTTGAATTTGTTAGAAGGAATAACTTAGCTTGAGCATCTTCCAGGCAAGCTGCGTTCTTTATAACAGGTTGCGTCAAACGATGCTTACATTATTTATGTTTTAATTTTTCTGATATTTTTGGTAGAAATTGTTTAATGCTCACTCTGATCAGAATGAAAGTATAACAAAAATTCAATTCGTTTTAACAGAATAGCGTTGAGAAGGAAAGATTTGGAATTGAATTTTGATCAGCGGAATGATTAATTTAAAAAATAAGAATTGATTTGAAACAAATTAAAAAGGTCATAATTTTCATCAAAATTACGGCAGATGCCATTAAAAATTTTGTTCGTCTCTGCCATTCGCATCAGTTCCTATTACGTTTTCCTCTCCCTCTCGTTCCCTAGCTTTCTATTCTCTTCCTCTCCACTGCTTTCTGTTCCAACACCTGTTTCAGATTTCTCCCTGCGCCTATAAAATTTGGATTAAACATTTTAGAAAAGAAGTATTCAAATGTCTTCATTGTCTTGTTGTGTCTTTATTTTTTTATATAAAAAATATATAATTTATTGTTAAAATAAAATAGTTAGATCTGATTAATATTATTTTCTCTATATAGACATTAAAATTGATTACTATTATATTTTGTTTTATATGAATTAGTAAGTTGAAAAACCAATGTTTATAAATTATTCACATTTTTACATTTTTGTACGTTTTGAGCTATTTTATCAAGTACATAATCAAGCTCAAGGCGGATCCAGGATCAGCGGTAGCAACAAAATGTGATACTTGATCAATTACTGTTAGTGCGGCAAAGTAATGTTCTTGGTCAGTGCGGCATTCAAAGTAATCGATCACACATCTTCAATTAGAGCCCGTTCGGCAACTCAGTAGGGAATAGAAATGGGTGCGGGAATCAAAAATTTTGAACTGAATTTTACTGTTCACCGTGGGAATAAAAACTTAGCTTTGAGCAAAAAAAAATTTTCCCACGGTGAATAGTATGTGACCGAACGGGCCCTTACACTTGATTCGTTTTATTGATATAAAAGAAAAAAAAAAACAATTGAAGCTGTGTAATTAATTTTGAACGGTTTGAATGGAAGAATAAGAGGTGCTCCTTTTCTCAACAAAAGAAACATAAATAGACAGAAAATTTACCTTGATTGGTTGTTCCTAGAATGGCTTCGGTTATATCATTTTTCTTTGTGTAAATTGAGTCCTCGATGAATCTCCTGCTTCTCTTTCACACAAATAAATAAATATAGATCACTCTCTAACGCCCATACACACACAGGTGTAAACACAACTGCATACGAAATGTAGTAAATTTATTCAATTGGCCGAAATAAATTTAAACTAATGGCAGCAAATTAATACATGCACTGGTAATCCATCATGATTAAAATTTAAAACTGTTTCAACAATTGAATGTATCAATTTGCTAGATCAATTATGTCAAGTAATTCATGCATTAAGGCTCAATTTCACAATTGACTTCACAATAACAATCTCAAATGAGCAAGAGCACGAATCACAACAATCGACAATAATTTTATGACATACAGCTATAATCAGCCTTCGAGGCTCATGAGTTCAGATCTAGTGAAGTAACTCAAAGATTAGGTTTTAAATCGGGACCGTTCAATTCAAATCTGAGATAATATATCTGAAGTAGAGCGCGTACATTCTTAGAGATGGATTCGAATCATAAAACAATCTCGAGCGACGGATTCAAATCAGAGGATCCTTATCCAAAATTCAAAAATTGAGTTAATTTAGGGGATTCGGTCCCGAGACTTATCAGGTGCAAACCCGCAAAGAATAATAAAGAGAGACAGATGAGGAATATTGCAATCCTCAAGACAAATTTAAACTATAATATGTGACCAGCACTTGCTCAAATTTTGCTTCCCAAAAGATAATTGAAAAAAACAACAACAACGAGCTAGATAGGTAGGGATGTAAATGGATAGGGATTTCGTCTGTATCCAAATTCAAAAAATTAATTAAATTATCCAATATGTATTTATATCGGAGACTATTTGTATCTGTATTCATATCCAAAAATTTATAACGGATAAAAGTATGATAAGATTTGTAACTATCCGTAACTATCTATATCCGTTCATTTACACTCTAAAACCATAACAAATATACTTTATATTCTTAAATGGATTTACTAAATTGCATATTCATACTAATAATTTATTAAACTGCATATACATATATATTTTGATAAAATATAACACTGTGACACAATTAATGACTAATGTTTTGATAATATGATATATATGTTGTAACCAACAAACTTATTAGGGAAAATATTAGATCTAATTTATGAATAAAAAATTATATTTATATGTTATTGTTTACTATAATGTACATTAATAATTTATTTTAATTATTTTAATTATATTTATATCCAATCCGTATCCGTATACAAGCTATCTATATCTGAAAATTTATAACAAATTTAATACGGTTTGACCGCTATCTGATCTGTATCCAACCATTTACACCCCTATCTACAGGGCATATAATTTTTGTTGTCCATATGAAAAAATAAATTAACCCACCTGAAGTGACACCGCTAGTTGCCTGGACTTGCCTCGTGCTCCAATCGCTATAATCAGATAACTAGATGCAACTATCAAAGCCCTCGTCACAGGAGCATTCTCTACAGATCAATAGATCAAAAAGTATCAGAAAATTAGGAGAAAGTGATGCGCTTTTGCAATTAGTATATTTTTCATTCTAAACAAAAATAGACGCGAAAGTAATGCGTTCTAGTGAACTAGCCTTGGGTTTTTCAAACGTCACCGCAAATTCTCTTACTCCATGTTTGGTTGTGGCTAGTGTATTTTTACTCAGATGGGTACGGGTACCCCAGGTATACCCGAGTCGGGTACGGATACGGATATACGAATAAGGGTATCTCGGGTATATTTTTCAAAATCCATACCCTACCCGTCCTATACCGGTATCCGTGTACCCTTGACGGGTAGGGCGGGTACGGGTTTTTTTTTTTGCTGTTTTATTTTTTCTGTTTTTTTTCTCTGTTTTTTTTTTGATTTTTTGTTGGTTTTTTCTTTCTTTTTTTTTGGAGGGAAAAGCAAAATTTTTGAATTTTGAATTCGGATGAACAGTACTCGGGTATACGGGTACAGGTACTAGGGTACTCGGGTATGGGTTTAGTTGGGTACGGGTAAACTCGGGTAGGGTATGGTCGGGTATTGGTCCAAAAAAACGGGTCCGGTCCGGTTTTTGCCCGTACCCGTGTACCCGAGTACCCGACCCATACCCGAGCTCGGGCACGGGTACCCCAGGCAGCGGGTACGGGCAGGTATAACCGAGTCGGGTTTTATTAAAGCTCTAGTTGTGACCTAAAGCTAAGAGGCCTAAGTTGGTTATTCCAACTTAGGCCAGTCAAAATTATTCATGTTTGGTTGAGGCCTAAAGTTAAACCATAACTTAAATTATTCCTTGTTTAGTTAGAGTTGATGGAGGACTAAAGTTTTAAAAGCCTAAATTGGTTAATTATTTATAATAAGATACTAATTATATAATATTAATATATTAATAATAATTGTAATATATTATATATTACTATAAAAGTTATTTAATATATTAACAATATAAATATTAATTATATATTAATAATAATAAATTAATTGTATAATTATAAATTAATAATAATTACTAATTATATTATCTTATTAAAATAATACTTTAATATATTAACAATATAAAATATTAATTATATAATTATATATATTAGTAATAATTATTAATAATAAGATACTAATTATATAATATTAAAATATCAATAACAACTATAATATATTGTAATATTATTATAATAATTATTTAATATATTAACAGTATAACATATTAATTATATAATTACATATTAATAATAATTATGAATAAGAAAATATTAATTATATAATATTAATATATTATTATATTATTATATTGTTATAATAATTATTTAATAATAAGATACTAATTATATAATGTTAATATATTATAATATTATTATAATAATTATTTAATATATTAAAAATATAACATATTAATTATATAGTTATATATCGTTAATAAGATACTAATTACACAATATTAATATATTAACAATATAACATAATAATTATATAATTATTTATTAATAGTAATTATTAATAAAAGGATATTAATTATATAATAATTATTATAATAATTATTAACAGTAATATACTAATTATATACAAATAAAATATTATTATAATTATTGAAGTTAGGCCACGAGGTGGAATAAAAATTAAACAACTATGTGAAGTGGCTTAATTTAGGCCGGCCTAAATATCAGCTTATGTCATCTTAAGCCGGCTCATTTAAGACACGTTTGGTGGAATAACAAGGCCTAAACTCTTTATTCCACCATTTAGGCCACAACTAAATATGGAGTTAGAGCTCTAAGGCAAAGGTTTTTCTTGTAGCGAGCTAGTCTTTCTCTCTACCAAAGAGATTTTTTGGGCCCAGAGGTAGGCATATAATGTGTCCAGCTGAGTAAAATTTTATCCGAGTATGCCTTTGATTCACAAGGTTTTTCTTAAGATTCGTGTCAGATTAAAATAAATGGTTGAGGTCCGTCTCACTTTACACCTACGGTATCTTAATGGATTCGAATTCGATTTTGCCGAAGTTAACAACCTACTACCTACCGCTCTATTCCGTACAGTTGATCAGATTTGTCCGGATTTTGCCGAATTCGCTCAATGGATTCGAATTCGATTTTGCCGAAGTTGAATCCGGATTTTGCCATTTATTCAAGTCATGCATCAACTAAACAAATAAAACTATAAAAGGAATCGGTGGGAGGCTATAAAAGAAACTAGAGACTAAGAGAAATCTCACTTGATCAGATTTGTCCGGATGAGTCATTAAATTGGGTTGTGGATACGAATTGTTGATAAAACTGTTTGGATATTTATCTGAAACTTTTTTGTTAATAATAAAATACTTTATGTGGGTTCTATTTGGTTTTGATTGATATCAAAACTAAATCCGCATATTAAATTCACATAGTCGGATTTTATGCAGTTTTGAGCTATAAATGAATATGCGGTCGCATATGCGTTTCATAGAACCACATTTTATAACACTGGCAATTAAAAGTGACTCCAATAATTCAATCTCAAAATCTTTTAGTTTTCAGATGATAGATTCTATTTGTTAATCTTGATCAGTATACGAGTTAATTTTTTAGTTATAGAACTTTTAATTTTTTTAAAATTTGTTTATTTTAAGAATGAAAAATAAAAAAATGACATAAAAAATAAACTAACCAACAAGCTTCCCCTGATTATTTTTTAATACCCTTAAAAATCACGAATATGCCCTCTAATTTATTAAAATTCAAAAAAATGCCCTGACCACCCCTACAGTGCACTTAGCTATCTGAACACTATATGTTGGAGTTTTTCTCTTTTGTCACTCACAATTCATTCAAACATAGCTAAAGAGGAAGAGAAAAGAAGTGGTTTTTAAGCAATTTAGATAATTTTTATTTATTTATTTAATTTCTTTAATTATTAGATTATTGATAAAAGTTTACTCACAGATATAGTTTTAGTAAAAAAAAAAAATGCTAAGTGCACTGTACGTGGACATATGAATTATGAGAGGTGTGGAAAGAGCACAATACACAAAAAGAAGCAACTTATGCATTCTAGGTTAATAAAAATACCATATTTAAGGAACTTAAATAGTATGAATTAGGATACCTTCTACAACTTAAATGCATGGTTTGATGATGCGAGCAAGAACCAGACATTTTCAACAAGGGTGGAGGAGAAATTAAGAAAACACAGGGAGAAAGGTACAACTATGACCGTGGTCCCGTACAGTGATGAAAATGGTGAGTTTGAAATGCATGTCCCAGATGAGTACATTCCAACCAGCCATAGACTGTATGGGACCATGGAGTTTGTCAAAAGCCCTTTCAAGTATGTTGTCAATATCAAACCTGATAATACTGTAACATATATACATGCCAAGGAATCCAATTAGCTCACCTTGTTCTCATATTATGGCAATGTGTCGAGTGAGAAACTTCCGCAAGGATGATTATGTAGCCAGCATGTATCGTGTTGATTACCTTGTAAGTACATGAGGTGCATTTTTTCATTTTTATCCCAACCAGCACGAGTGGCCTCTCCACGTTGAGGATAGAGTACTTCTTTTCAGATCATGGATTAGGGTTGGAGACGAGAACACACAAGTGTGCAAAGAAGAAAATGAACTAGATGCAAGGTAAGAGAATAGAACATCAAGCTAGGCGTTCCATCACCGATATACAAAGGACAAAATTTATATTTAATTTCAATACTACTGTCTTAATAACTAGCATTGATTTTGTAAACTCAAATGCAATGCAGATGCTATGAATGAATCTAATAAAAGATAAAATTTTAGAGTTGTCGCAGTGACAACTGGTAAAAGACAATCCACACAAGGGTCACAAGCTTCTCGTAGCTGGGCAGAGACAGCTAGGAGTATCACTAATAGTAGATTTAGAACTTGTCGACTTAATCTTTTCAGACATGGTTGATGATTAACTTCTTTATTTAGATATTTTGTAAAACTTATTTATTTTGTATCTTTTTGAACTTATTTAGATTGCAATGTTGTGAAATTTTTTATTTGAAATTTGTGAATTTATTTGTTTGTCATTATTTAGACTACGAAATGATTAAGTTAAAATTTGATGAAATAAAAACAAACAAACAACATAAAACCTAAACAAACACCAAATTGATGGAATAAAGGAAAACTTACAACATAAACACTAAATAAAATCACAAATTGTAAAATCCTAATTCATCTAACTAAAACTGTAAAATTTGAAATTAAACTCCAATAATCCCACTTCTTAGAACGAAGATTAATGCTAGCTTTCTCAGTACAAGGAACAAAGTTATCGTCTGATGTTGGTGGCTCTTGATGAGTGACAGCAGACGAAGTGCTAGCATTACTAGTATAAAGTACAAGAAACAAAGTCATTGTTCGATGTTGGGGGGCTCTGGATCACCATTTTATTTTTCAAACCATAACCATAAGGATGTTCTACAAAGTCATCGTCTGAAATTTCATACCCCTATTTCCGACCTACAAATTTGACTTATAAAACGTGTATGACAAGTGCATTTTTTTGCCTCATTTCTACCTCGACTCCTTATTGATCCTCCTTTTGCTATGCCACGATTAGACGATTTACCTCGATTGTTATTGTTCATCCTGTTTGCCTAAAAATCGTTTCTTTTCTCTTCCTCTTTTTCCTCAACAGTGTTGGAATAAATTGTGAGTGACAGAAGAGAAAAAAAAAACCCCAACATATAGGGTTTAGATAGCTGACTACCCGATTGTGGGGCGATCAGCTCTGCATGTGGATCGCCCCACAGTGGGGCAGTCAGAGCATTTTTCAAATTTTTAGAAATCGGAGGGCATATTTGCTATTTTTTTAGGGTATTAAAAAAAATCGGAAGTTTTCCCATCTCTTTATTCTATACAAAATAAATTCGGAATTTTTTTAAAAACTTGATTGATTGTGTAAGTAAATCAAAATTAATACTTCAAATTCATTATTTGAAAACCCGATATCACCGATTTATAAAATCAAGGCGACTGAGCTCAAACTAGTTTTACACTACAATTATTGAAAAATTGCTCTCATTTCAGTTTTCACTCGTGAGGAAGATTGTATTTTTTTTTCTGATACTTTTCTATCCGAAGGACATGAATACGTTTCATTTTCACCTCTCCTTCGGAACCTCAGCCAGAGCTCTAAAACCCTAAATCCAGTCTCCAATGGCGTTCTCTCCAACTCTCTACACCACCACCATCACACCACTACGTTCTCTCTCATTGCCACACTCTTCGCCCTCTCTCTCCGTCTCCGTACCATACTCGACTGCTCATTCCTGTACCAGACTCCGCGCCACGCCACCTGGTTATCTCTCAGTAATACACAGAGCAGTGGTGGAGGAAGAAGAGTACCGCAAGGCGCGTGCTGAGGTAAACCGAAAAGGGACGGAATTGGAAGGACTGTCGGTCGAGGGGTTTTCAATTGGTGGTATGGAGACTTGTATTGTTTTACCGACCTTGAACTCGGTGTTTGATATGGGCCGATGTCCTTCCCGGGCTGTTCATCAGGATTTCCTCTTTATCACACATGCACACCTCGACCATATAGTGAGTTCTTGTTCTGAGTTTTATGCATTTTTCGTTGAATTTCACTTTATTATTTCCGTGGAGAATTTGTTGAGTCAAATTGGTACTTTTTTATTTTATTTCAAGGGTTCTCTTCCTATGTACTTGGCGACACGGGGCCTGTACAGTTTGAAGCCTCCAACTGTGTTTGTGCCACCATGTATCAAGAAGGATGTGGAGAGACTTTTAGAAATTCACCGTACAATGAGCAATGTGGAACTTAATGTTGATTTGGTCGCACTTGATGTGGGTATGTATGATTCTTTTAATTTAAAAAAAAAAAAAATGTACTCTAGTTCTATTGTGGTGTCTTTATTAATTAGTATTGGATGAATGGTGGTACGGTGTGCTGTAATCTCAGGAGATACGTATGAAATTCGTAATGATCTAGTTGCAAGACCATTCAAGACTCATCATGTTATTCCTAGCCAGGTGATATTAAGAAAATAATTCATCTAAATTTCTCTAATTTTGGCTAATATTGATAGCCGAAGAGGTGACAATACCATGAATCTGATTTTGTCTCAGGGGTATGTCATTTATTCTTTGAGAAAGAAGCTAAAGAAGAAGTATGCTCACTTGAACGGCAGTCAAATAAAAAAGCTAAAGAACTCAGGTGTTGAGGTAAGTAGTATGTTTGCTGTCATGTTATTGACTTGTTACTACACTTCTATAGTTCAAGGCTTTTAGTTTTAAGAAACCTTCATTCTGACTAAACATTTAACTCTTAGATCACAGACATGATTTTAGTCCCAGAAGTTGCATTTACTGGAGACACGACATCTGATTTTATACTTGACCCAAGAAATTCAGATGCCCTAAGAGCTAAAGTGCTAATAACTGAGGTAATGGTCTACTGCTCGGTGTAAATACAGGTGGGCTACACTGTACCAGTTAATACTAAAGCAGGAATTTTCTAAATAGTTGCTAACTTGGTGACAGGCGACCTTCTTAGATGAAGAGAATGATGTGGAACATGCAAAGAAGCATGGTCACATGCATATTTCTGAGGTAACTTGATAGTTGTCTTTCTTCTGGTTTACCACACATTTGATATAATTGAAATGTTTAATTAAATTAGGGCAATTCTAATGGTTAAAGGTGAATTTTCAATGAATGCATTATGTTTCTTTTGGGTAGATTACGGAGCATGCTAAATGGTTCAGGAATGAGGCAATCTTACTTACCCATTTTTCCTCCCGCTATACTGTTGAGGTAAATTACTTGTAAATCATTGGTCCGTTAAAGTTGATAGTTCCCTGTAATCAAACCTTACTCATCTTACAGGATATTCGGCAAGCTGTTTCAAAGCTTCAATCCAGTTTATCTTGCAAAGTTGTTCCTCTGACAGAAGGTTTCAGATCAGCGTACACATGAATGTATAACTGAACATACAAATTCGTTTCCTCATTCTACCATGTCTGTATAATTGTAATTTTTAATTAATATTAATTACGATTTAGTAAAAGAAATTCGCAATGGTAGTTTTTTCTTGCTTGCATTTTTTCGGGCCCTGCTGCTAAGGGATAAAATCAAGCACAACCCTGGACGATGCTATCTTTATCCGGTTTCTTATTTTCTTTTCACGAAATGGATAAAATGAAGTACCATTTTCAGTGTTACTAAGCTATCCATGCAAAAATAATCTCTAATGTTTTTCTAGTTAGGTGCAGTCATTTGTTAGGTATCATTGATGTTGGGTCGTACTATTGGGAACCATCGTCTAATGTATTTCAGCTTAAGTGAGGCTATGCTATTATGCATAACGCGAATAGATTCATGTTTTCAAAATTTAAAAAGTTAGATATGAATCATTTAATATATGAACTTTATATGAAAATGTATTTGTGGATCAAGTTTTAATATTTTAATATTTTTTAACTTTTTTTTTTTGTATAGATGGAAAATCATTCAATAATGGTAGGAGTGAAAATGGAGCGGATACAGAGTGGATAATGGTAAAATCATATCCACATGTCTTTTTTTTTTTTTCTCTTTTCTTTTTTCTTTCTGGATACAGATACGAATTTGTATCAGATTGGATAATTAATAAAATAATATAAAAAATATTTAAAAATGTTAAAGTTCATAATATTTATCTAATTGTAATGGTGAATAACATAAATGTTTTATAACATATATTAAAATATATTGTATATATTTACTATTTGGATACAGATAAATGAAACATAAAATCATATCAGTATTCTTATCTACACGGATGTTCGGATATCAGATATGCACATCTAAATTTTTGAATATGAATCGAGTACAGATTAGATATTATCCATACCATTTTCACTCCCAAATAATAGTGATTTTCTACCTATTTAACACGGTAAACCCTTAAAAAATTATAAAATTTAGTTTGAAAATAAATTTTCATATTGAGATTATGTTAGAATTATTCATATAAATAATTTGAATTTAAACTCAAAGCTAAAATATTAATTCATAATATAAACTAATCGGTCAACATAGTACCATACCCTCAACTTTCATCTTTGTAGTAAAAGTATCTTCCTTTACTTTCGGAAGAACAATAACCATAAAACGTTTCAATTAGCAACTTTTTCGGCATAGAGCAAATCTTGGGTGTAATTCGAGAGCAGTTGGTAGCACATTTTAAAAAAAAAATATTAAATTGATTTTAAATTACAAATTTAAATTATTAAAATTCAAGTACTTCATAAGTGATGTATGTATATATAAATTTTTTAAAGTCTTGAATTTATTTAGCATATGATCAAGTGATCAATACAATAAGCACTTTATAAATTATTTTTTAATTATTTTTACATGTACATATAACACTCATAAAATACTGAAATACTGAATTTCAACGGTTTAAATTTGTAATTCAAAACCAATCTAATAGACTTTTGGATATATACTTATCAACTTCTCTTGATAAGCACGTCACACCTTAATTTTGCTCGTCGGCATTAATAAAACTAGAGCTTAGCAATTTGATCTCTCTCATAGTTTCGATCAGATTAAACTGTGAATATTTGTATTTAATGTTCGACCCAACTAATTCAACCCATTTTTCTTTATTTCAAATTATGATATCCTCTTCTGATCGAGTCCAATTGGGACGTAAACAATTCATAGTCAGGCCGAAGCTGCCGAACACATTACGACACGCTATGAGTGCTGTACAGCACATGTGCTGGTCTTGCGGCGTGAGTGTGACTTGTGTTTCGATGCTGTGATTATTCTTCGAAAAAATGATTCGACATGTAAACCCGTCTTGTCACTATACAACATGATACAATAAGTAACTAAATGTTACTAAAAAATTTATGCCATTATTTATTGCATACAATAATAAATTTTGGAAAAAAATATATTTTTGTTTTAGAATATTGTTTCTTTATTTTATAATTGTTTATCATTTTTTTCCTAATCATTACTTAAAATTTTAAAAATTAGTTAAATGCGACTAAATATGATTAAACATGAACATTGACGTCACATTTAATTACGGTGTAACAATATATCATAATTTCTTGCAATTTTAATTACAGTACGGAATAATACCTAAAAATTTAATTACACAAGTGATTTAGTGATCCGAGTTACACCCGTCTTCCCAACCAATCGGGTTAGTAGCGACTCATGGGCCACACTCGACTCGACCCAAACATTTCCGAAACAGCCGAACTTACGTTCCGCGAAAATTGTGCATTACTTGATTTAAAAAAAAAAAAAATTACGCGTAACTGGCTTCTAAACACAACACTATGCCGAAGCACCACCAGAACACAAAACACCCATAAGTTCTCGGCTTTCGTCCACGTGTCTATTTTTAATCGGCTCTAGCTTGTTCCCCAGTTTTACCGCTAGTTCCGCGTCCCCCAGATCCATAAGAGAATAGATCCGACCCGACATGCCGTATTAAAAAACCTAATAAAAAACAAAAGAAACCCTCCGCCCCCGCATCTCCCTTCTAATTTCCTTTGTTTCTCATCGCCTCTACTCTCTCACCGCCAATCTCATTACCCTTCCCTTCCCTCATCACACGCACTCTCTTTTCTCTGGCTTATAACTATTAATCCCGCTCAATTACCCGCGCGAAAAAGGTATTTTTAAAACTCGTGTAGTTTTTAACCCTCTCCTTACTTCTCCCTCCGTACCTCTCTCTCTTTAGGGTTTCTTACCCGAACCCTCCTCTCTCTTTCTCTAATGTTTCTAGATCTGTTTCCCTTTCTCTACCTCTCCCTTGCAGATGGGAGACGAGGGGCCAGGCGACATTCCCTCCCCTCCAGCGGCCAAGAGGTTGAAGCGGGTGGCCGAGGTGGTGATGGTGCTCTCCGCCATGGCTGAGATGCGAGGGGGGAGAGATCCGACCCCCGTGGAGAAGGCCATGGCTGCAGAGGCGAGGGAGAGTTTAACTGGACTCTGTGAAGGGTTTAAACCTAAGGATTTGTTTCCCAGAGAGGCTGTTCGGGCTGTGGTGGAGGATTTAGGGCTCAATAAGGATTCTGGTATGGTGTTCAGGCCACCTAGGACTTCAATTGCTGACAGGATCTTGCAGACTAAGAGAAAGGTTTTTTGGTTTTGTTTCTGTTTATTTGAACAATTGCTTTGGTTTGTCTTATGATAGTGAATTTGGAGATATCATCAAATAGTCAAGTTATCAGGGAATGTCTTTGGTAAAAATTCAGCTGCAATCTGAATTTAACAGAGCCAGATTCTTGTTTATTAAGAAATCACCCTCTATTGCTGGTATTTTTGTGGGGGCAATGATTGACTAACAGATGTTCGCTTTGTCACTAGCCAGTTATTCCATGCTACACTCTCCCTTTGGTTGCAATCACTTGTACTGTTTCTTACTGGTTTGGTTGTTCTTAATGAATATGGAGGATGCTATTAAATTCATATGATTTTGCTAGAGGACGATACTAAGTTCTTATTGCGTGTTATATATGGAACTGGATCCATGCATTAGAAGTCCTACCTAACTTCAATTGTTATGTTTTTATATGCTGTATCCGAAATTCTTATTAAACTCACATTATGTTCATTCCCATGATGATATTCATCAGAACTTCCGGACACTGTTTTTTTGTTCACTGAAATACTAGTATATTGACCAACTTTCTTTAATGAAATACTTCATACTGATAACTATTTAAACCATTTCAATGTTATCTTGTACAGCTGGAGGGAGCTCACGAAGTTCCCATGAACCAGTACTACCCGTCTCAGCATGTACCGGTAGCTTTTGGTGCAAGTCAAATATCAGTACCAGGTGGAGGGCATCACACCCAGACAGTTACTACTTCTGTGCAGACTAGGAGGTCACAAATGAATGAAAAATCATCTGGAATTGCAGTGTCGAATCCTTCGGGAGCCATTCCTCGTACTGAAACATCACATCTGAGACACAATGGGATGGCACATCTAGCTCAAGCTAGAGGTACCTAAGTTTTGTTTTTCTTCTTTAATTAACATGTGGTAATTACTGACTTTGTCTTGATTGTTCTATTCTGTATCTGCTGTTATTTCGGACTTGGATTGCAGGACCCTGCTTTTCCGGTCCATTCCAGTGGCAGCAAAGATTGGTGTGTTACTTTTCGATAGAACGCCCTTACCGGAAAGCAGGTCCTGGTATCCAAGTACGGAATGACAGCAGAAATGAATGCAATACAAGTTTCTGGATATTTTTAAATTGATGACTTCTGCAAAATTTGTAGGAGAAATGGAAAATGTGAAATCCTGGATCCAACAAATCTAATATTACCATAAAGGATAAGTGTTGTGCATGGTGCTTCTGTTATAAAAACTTATTATTATGATCCAGTGCCAGTGGTGATTATTTTCTTCCAACCATCAGTAGTTATTTGTATGCCAATTGCTTGTCTGTTTTCTGATTGTTTTTTCTTTTTTCCTTTTTTGGTGTCAAATGCAGCAAAAGCAGTTAATCCCCATGTCCAACCTGATCAGAAGGATAAATTGGTGGATCACACATCTCTTAGGTCGACCAGTGCACCCCATGGAGTTAACAGCACCCGCACAGCACAGAACAATGAAGTAAAACCGCCCGCAGTTCAACCTGGGCCCCCCAACCTTCTTATTGGGCTCCCAGCCCCGCAAGGCATAACATTTGTTCCGGCCCAATCAATCTACTCTAGCCATGCTGAGATTTCTAAAAAGGTTCAACAGATTATACAGGGTCAAAGGGACTCCACCCACCCGAGCTGGACTCCACCCTCGAGTGATTATATGAACAAACCCCTTATCTGCCAAGCGTGCAATGTCGTTGTTACTGATGTGGACAGCTTGCTCATATGTGATTCATGCGAGAGAGGGACCCACTTGAGATGCCTTGAGTCAAATGGTACAAAGGTTCAGGTACCTAAAGCTGAATGGCACTGTCAGAGGTGCCTTGCAGCTAGCCATGGCAAAGCATTGCCACCTAAGTATGGTAAGGTGACACGTACACTGGGTACGGTAAAAGCTGTGACATCTGTGCGAAAAGAAAATCCACAGTTGAAGGATGATCAGAAGAAAATAGTACCTAATGGAACTGTTACGAATCGGCCAAATACTGAGCCCGGTGTCAATAGTGGAAATTTAAATAATGTTCAAGTGGTATCTAATAATCCTAAAGAACGTGCAGTTGCACAATTGGCTGGCACAGTTGTCAAAGTTGAAAACCATGGTTCGCAAAATGGTCAATCTGGTAAGAGTGACATAACTGGTTTTGAGCCAAAGGAATCTTTGGGTGAAAAAGAGAAAGCATTACCAGAACAGCACCAAGTGGATGAAGATAGTAATCAGGCGAATGGAGTTGCAGCAAGTGAGAAATCTGCTGGTCCTGAAGTTTGTTGGGTTGGAGATGCTGGGGAAGTGATTGACGGGAAGAGTTACTATAGTTCATGTTGTATTAATCAAACTACCTACAAGCTTCAAGACCATGTCTTGATTTCTTCTGATGGTGAACGTTTTATTCCGTCAAAGATCAAGGCTAGTATCTGCTGTTTCAAACTCAATTTAGTTTCAGATTTTACTTGCCATATTCTATCTTCTAATCAGATACTAAATTTATCTTTCTTTTGCTAAAACTCCGCAGTCTTTATGGGAAAGCAAGGAACCTGGTTCAAAATGGGCAGTTGTGAATCCATATTACCTTCCCAGTGACCTTCCTGAGTCTGTTAGCAGCTCATCAGGTGGTGTTGAAGACAATGAGGTAAGGAGTTCTGTATGCTGTATGGATGGAAATTTCTTAGTGTTGTTAGTCGTTAGTTGTTAGAAGACGGTGCTTGACTGGTACAACACCATACAATACTGAGAGGTATTTTAGAGTTTATCAGCCAAGATATGACCTGTCTTCAAGCTCTTGTTTTTATCTAAAGACCTAAATGCAAGGAAAAAATGAAGAAAAAAAATGTAAAAAAATAAATAATTACTTATCGCAACTGTAGGAAGTAATAACATATATACTAAGAAATTTATCTTTTTGGATGCAAAAAATAGAAAGAAAGTGTGTACCGTGTACAATTACATCCTTAATTTGATTGGCTTTGGTTGCAGGTGTATGCTTCAGATAACAAAGAGACGATTAATATTAACTTGATCAGTGGTCCCTGTGAAGTATTAACATCTGACAAGTTTCAGGAGGAGAATGAAAAGAGGCACCAATTAGCCGACTCGAACAATAATTCGCCTCCCATCTTTTTGTGTAGGTATGTGTATTTCTGCTCGCAAGCAATTGGAGGTTCAATTCTTTTTGTGGAAGATGAGTTTTTAGTTTTCTTAAAAGTTGTGTTATGTTGATGATTGTACAGATGGAAATATGATGACACTAATGGGATTTTAAGGCCGCTTACCCATTAACATCGAGGAAATTTCAATCAGCAATAATATTTGTAACTACATTCTTATCTCTGTCTCCAAGAAATGAGGTTTGTTCTTACTTTCATGATTTCAACCTTGTAAGCTCGTATAATTTCTTTGTGCTATTTTTATCATCTGATATTTTTTTTGTAACAGGTAGAGAACTGGCCAGGATGGAGTTGAAGAGTGGCTGGTGCTGTATGTACATTATGTAGCTTTTGATAATTCTAAGTCTCTAGCTAGTCCTTGTATTAATTCAATCTAATTATTTGACATAGATGCTATAGTGTTTGCTCTTATATGGAAAATCAGCCACAGGGCTGGCTGCTCCATTTTACTTCCTCATAGAAGTAAAAAGAAAATTAGTTTTAGGTTTGGATAGTCTGTCTACTGTAATCATAATTTTTTTGACTGATGTTTTTCTTTGATTACTTTATGTTTTCTCTCTCTCATTTTTTTCTTTTCTTGTTACCAAGTTCTACAACCTTACAAATTTCAGAATTAGGTTATTGGAGTATCTACATCTCTGAAATTATTAGAGTTTTTAATATGATGTGGTAGTTTCTAATTTAATTTTAGGAATGTGAGAGATTTTTTTATTTAGAAACTATGGAAGTAGAGTTTCTTATTAAGAAACTTTATAAACTTCACACTGACTAAAATAATTGGTTCAAATTATTTCTTTTTTTTAACTTGTTGCTAATGTGGATTAATAAAAATGTTAAAATTAAATTTAGAAATGTGAGAGTTAAAAATTTTAGAGACTTTAATTTTAAAAAATAGTTAACCTTAATTTCAAAAAATAGTTATTAGCAATTACTTAGAAACTCAATTGAGTTATTAGGATGTACTTGCCCTAAGACTTGAATTGCTGCACTTGCGTACTTTACACAGGAAAATTGCGGGGACATTGAAACATTTTCATTTTCTCCTCTCACTTGCCTAAAAATCTGAGCTCATAACCCCCCAGGTACCGGAGGTGCAATTGAAAATAATGGACGGCCCAGATCAATTTCATTCATATCAAACTCAATCCGGTGCATGTTGAAGCTGTAGAGGGTATGCTTTGAGATTCGTGCCAAGTGAAATGAACGGTCCAGATTCACCACTTGCACCTTAGGTACCTGGGGTATCCAAAAATCCTCTCCTCTCATTTGCCTAAAAACAACAAATTATACGCCAGCATGGATTCGGTTTATTACGTGCTTGTGACAAGTCTGTGAAAGTTTCATTTTGGATGTTGAGGACACTTTCCGAAAATAAGATGCACTAGCAACTGTAGCAAGTCATGGTACCAAAGGTGAAGGTGTTAAAAGATAAAGATGAAAGGGGCGCTATTGGTGCTGGAAGCGGACAAGATGGGGATATAAAGCAAGAATTATTGATTGTTCAATTGATCTTTAATTCAACCCGTTCTCATCTGTTCACCAGGTTATTTTGGGAAAACTGAATACTATATACGTTCAACAGAAAACGAAAATAAAAAATAAAAGAAAGAGGAATTTTGCTAACGTTGACCGATGACCGTGCGGCAGGAAGGACGCTTCACTGTCCGAGTATCTTAAAAGATTTTAAGTGATCACAACAAGAGAGGAAATAAATCTGCTACGAAGAGATTGTAGGGTCCTACAATTCTAAATCCAACCTTTTATTTTTTGAGCTGTACGAATCTCTATAGAAGTTTTTTTATGCACGAATCTCAAAACAAATGAAAGTAGCAGATTTATTTCCCAAAAGGAGAATGCAATTGGAAAGAACCACAATTGGAGAAAACATACATCATCAAACTTTTACTTCCACACGTGTACGACTTCTTTTTTTTTATGCAAAGAGAGTAAGAGACATGATTTGAAGTCGACGAAAGCTAAAAAGGACATTATAATACTAAGAGGCCCATTTCTGTCTGCCCGGTCGTTATGTCTCTAAAATCATATGAACTTTGTCTTTCCCGGTTGGTCGGTTTCTTCAAAATTGGTACCAAATATCATATTTGGTAGACATTTGAAGCGCTAGGGCCCCACATGAAAGATCCATCTCTGTAACAAGGATCAATCGCAGACCATTTTGTTTTAGATGTGCTCTGATTTAAAAACTATGCATATTGTTTGGTTACTTTTGATGCTAAATCTTCAGTTTCAAACATAAACAACTTCAAATTGTACTCGTCTCTCCTCGATAAATAAACACTTGGGCCAACAACGCCTACGCAGATCGCTTGAGAATCTGTATATTATTATTTTTTTTAAAAAAAAAAAGACAAAAGCCTGTTTCATTAAATAAAACTTACCATTCTTACAAGGATAACAAAAACGCACTGTCCTGCGAGACCTAAGGCGTATAAACCTCCAAAGGCAAAACATCATAAGTTCGGTGCGCTACAGGCACTAAGCAAACATAAACTTCAAACTTCATACTCCAACAAAAACTAGGATAACATCTAATTAAGCCACATCAGGACTAACAAAGTCTAAACTATCAAGGAACATGATTAAGCAAATTCCTCAGAGAGCCAGTCCACGTCCACCATTTGCGCCTCTGTAGGAGATGCAATCAGCAAGGGCATCTCATCCAAATCCCGGGGCATCCAATTGTTGGCTTCCTCCTAGAGAGTCATCGGGAGTTTGCCTGTCCAATAAACAATAATAGAGATAATAGTTAGTATGATAGAACGACAAGATTGTACAATATTGCTATTAAAATATAGATCATTTCTTTATTTCCAAATCCCCCATATAACAGCACTAAGATTGTACAATATTGCTATTAAAATATAGATCATTTCTTTATTTCCAAATACCCCATATAACCGCACTAGCCACTACCAATAGTGCTTGTCCTTTCAGTTTAAGAAGGGAAAGGGCAAATTGGATTACATCCTCAATTGAATGTCATTGTTGAAAATGATCTTGACATTGACCCATCTAAAACCAAATTTATTTTAGCAAAGTAACATCTCTTTGTCAACCTTTTTGTTGAAGGTTAATTTTGGTAAGTATTTTATTCTCATGCAGCAACCACATGAAAACCCGAATCTTGGGAGGTACAGGTAATTTCCACCACAGCAAAGGCTTGATAGGATGTTCACCCCTGAAATTTAAGAATTTATACAAAAGATTTAACAGTCTACTGTCCTGAGGCATCCCATTCCCATATTTTATTATCATAGTCATGTGTGAAAGAGACATTATTGATAATATGCAAAAGAGAGTGCCATTATTCTTGTGCCAAAAATTCAAAACACCACTTAGAGTTCTACAAAATCTAATACACCTCCCTTGGGAGGCAACCACTTCTTGTACTTCACAGCAGGTGTAAGACACAATTCAAATAATTAAATTGAGGGAATTCTATGTGCAAAGGGCACTGTTGGTACTAAATGTCATGCCAAAATCGAACTTGGCCCTGTGAACCTGGATGGGTGGTAGTGCTGATCTTCCCAATGTGGGATATGCTCAGTATCACTTACCAGAATGGTGAATTTATATGGGCGTCTACATTATGTTGTAGAGCAGTTTTTCATAGATTGAAATATTTAGGATCATTAAAGTGCCACCACCATTTCAACAATTAATAAGGCAATATTCATTTGTCTTAAATTCACCATGTTTGGTTGTGGCCTAAAGCTAAGGAGGCCTAAATTGGTTATTCCAACTTAGGCCGGTCAAAATTATTCATGTTTGATTGAAACCTAAAGTTAAATCATAGTTTAAACTATTCCTTATTTGGTTAGAGTTGGTGGAGGACTAAAGTTTTAAAAGCCTAAATTGGTTAACTATTTATAATAAGATACTAATTATATAATATTAATATATTAATAATAATTGTAATATATTATATATTATGATAAAATTTATTTAATATATTAACAATATAAATATTAATTATATATTAATAATAATAATTATTAATAATAAAAAATTAATTGTATAATTATAAATTAATAATAATAATTACTAATTATATAATTATATATTAATAATAATGATTAATAATAAGATACTAATTATATAATATTAATATAACAATAACAACTATAATATATTATAATATTATTATAATAATGATTTACTATATTAAGAATATTAATTATTAATAATTATTAATAAGATACTAATTATATGATATTAATGTATTAATAACAACTATAATATATTGTAATGTTATTATAATAATTATTTAATATATTAATAGTATAACATATTAATTATATAATTACATATTAATAACAATAATGAATAAGAAAATATTAATTATATAATATTATTATAATAATTATTTATTAATAATAATTATTAATAAAAGGATATTAATTATATAATATATTAACAATATAAGATAATAATTATATAATTATATACTAATAATAATTATTAACAATAATATACTAATTATATACAAATAAAATATTATTATAATCATTTAAGTTAGGCCACGAGGTGGAATAAAAATTAAACCATCATGTGAGGTGGCTTAATTTAGGCCAGCCTAAAGATCGGCTTATACCATTTTAGGCCGGCTCATTTAAGACACATTTGGTGAAATAACGAGACCTAAACTCCTTATTCTACCATTTAGGCCACAACCAAACATGTATATTATTAAACCGTTCAAGCCAGATTTATTCGAGATCCGATTTAGAGCGTCTAATTTGAATAGAATAAATACTCCTATTTTGTCCGGAAGGAGTAATTAATAGATTTCTTATGATTGGAGAAGAGCTGAACCAATTTCACCATGTCCCGGCAAAATCCAGTCACCTTTGCCTGTACGACTTGGATTGGAGTAGGGTTCTTTTTTTTTTTTTTTTCGTTTTAAACCTTACAGTCTGGAATAACACAGCAAGTTTATATGAAAACAAAATCTTTTTAAATAACATCATAGAATCAGTATGACATGATCTCTTCGTTTTGGATTGAATGGTCCAAATTAAGAAAAGAAAAGTCTTGCTTTCTTAATTAGTGATGATACATAAATCATCGTTGCATTTCCGTATCATCAGACACACCTTGAAAATTATAATTGTATGTGTTAAACATAACTAGAAAACATTAAAAGAAAGATGCTTGCTAGGGTTTACAAGGAAAATATTTTGGATAAATAATAATTAGCTTAATGTTAAAAATACATAATTAATTAGATGGTCATATTTTGATGATTATATGTTAAAATTTATTAACTTACTATGAAAAATAACTAAGTGAGTGTTTAGAGTAGAACTAGGGTATTCTTAACCTCATCAAAGTTTTGGTGAGCTTAACTCTAAAACTCATCAAATTGATTTCAAACGACAAATCCGAACCGTTGAAATCCGCCTACCTTACGTGTGATGTATCTACATGTGAAATTTTTAAACATTCGATTAATTTAGTATAAAGTCAAGCGGTCAAAACTAGAATGTTAATAAATTAATTTTAGTGCATTCATTTTTTGAATGTTTTTGACCGCTTGACTTTATACTAAATTAATTCAAATGTTTAAAAATTTCACATGTAGATGCATCAAACGTAAGGTAGGTGGATTTTAATGGTTCGGATTCGTCATTTGAAATTGATTTGATGAGTTTTAGAGTTAAGTTGACCAAAACTTTGGTAAGCTTAAGAGCACCCTAGTTCTACTCAAGTGTTTATATATATAACATACCTGTTTAAAATTTAATTATCTAATACATTCAGAAATGGACATGCACTAGCTGCACAGACTTAACTCATTTTCGTTACTTTCTGCTATATGATGTAATAGGAGCAAATAGTTGACAACCAGACGTTTTCTTACATACCTCATCTCTGAAGCTAAGTCAAAAGAAAAGATTTTTATCGATTATTAAATAATTAAGCTAAGTCAAAAGAAAGGATTTTTATCAAATAGTTAAGTCTATTCGACTTATTCCTTCTTTTACTTTCTTTGTTTTTTTTTTTGGCATGATTCATGCCCGTAGGCGGACTTTTTCTTTCTGAACGATACACTTGACTGACATTTTTTATGAGGAAAAATGAAGGTCATGCCTTCATTTGAATAGGTACACTTGACTGACATTTTTTATGAGGAAAAATGAAGGTAATGCCTTCATTTGAATCGGTACACTGACTGACATTGTCGGCCCAATTTTATAATTAATTTCATTGTTTCTTGTTTTGGAAGTAAGCCCGTAGGCATAATTTTTATCATTTCATTGTTTTTAAATTCACGATGCAATCATACAAAATTCTGTCAACTGATGTGATAACAATGAGTTATTTAAACACATTAAGGCAGAAAGTCATGTATATCAGTATATGGAAGTCGTATGAAATCGTAGACTCAGAAAAAATATTGTAAATTAAGAACTGATTCTTTTAGAAATTACGATGACAATAGTCTGTTTGATGTATTGTCTTTGATAAAAAAAATGAAGGAATTCGCATCCTCTGAGACGTCTCACATTTTGCACGACTTTTTGGAAAATCATAACTGTTCAAATATATTATGCACAGATCTCAAAGCTCAAATAACACTTCCCCTCTGCGTATCCCGAATAGGCACCGGACACGTCGGTCACGCCACTCCAGTAGATGCACATCTGGTGCCGGTTCTGATCATTATAGTCTGCACCAGTTATGAATCCAAAATTTGGATAATTAATTAACCGAGAGATCTAGAGCTGACAATTGCAATTTGCAAGTGATAATGTATTAAATGCAAGTATCTAATTATCGTATTTAATTTCATTAAACAAACATGTTATGTTAGAAGACCTGTCATAGGTTATTATCTTGTAATCTGCAAGTGATAATGTATTAAATGCAAGTATCTAATTATCGTACTTAATTTGATTAAACAAACATGTTATGTTAGAAGGCCTGTCATAGGTTATTATCTTGTAATCTGCAAGTGATATTGTATTAAATGCAAGTATCTAATTATCGTACTTAATTTGATTAAACAAACATGTTATGTTAGAAGACCTGTCATAGGTTATTATCTTGCAATCTGCAAGTGATAATGTATTAAATGCAAGTATCTAATTATCGTACTTAATTTGATTAAACAAACATGTTATGTTAGAAGACCTGTCATAGGTTATTATCTTGCAATCTGCAAGTGATAATGTATTAAATGCAAGTATCTAATTATCGTACTTAATTTGATTAAACAAACATGTTATGTTAGAAGACCTGTCATAGGTTATTATCTTGCAATCTGCAAGTGATAATGTATTACATGCAAGTATCTAATTATCGTACTTAATTTGATTAAACAAACATGTTATGTTAGAAGACCTATCATAGGTTATTATCTTGCAATCTGCAAGTGATAATGTATTAAATGCAAGTATCTAATTATCGTACTTAATTTGATTAAACAAACATGTTATGTTAGAAGACCTGTCATAGGTTATTATCTTGTAATCTGGCAATCTGCAAGTGATAATGTATTAAATGCAAGTATCTAGTTATCGTACTTAATTTGATTAAACAAACATGCTATGTTAGAAGACCTGTCATAGGTTATTATCTTGTAATCTGGCAATCTGCAAGTGATAATGTATTAAATGCAAGTATCTAGTTATCGTACTTAATTTGATTAAACAAACATGCTATGTTAGAAGACCTGTCATAGGTTATTATCTTGTAATCTGGCAATCTGCAAGTGATAATGTATTAAATGCAAGTATCTAGTTATCGTACTTAATTTGATTAAACAAACATGTTATGTTAGAAGACCTGTCATAAGTTATTATCTGTTGATTTTGTCAACAAAGAAAAGAGACCGGAGGTGTTAGCAATGACGAACATCAAGTAAATAATTTTTTTCTTTTCTTTTCTTATATATGCAACTTGCAAGGTAAATTGAAAGTGATTTTCCTCGCATAAAAGTCAATCCTCCAAATATATCCAATGGCTCGTAGCTGATGATAATGCACACATAGGAAGCAATCAAATACTTACAAAAATAGTTGGCATTTATATATATTCGTCGTCAATGCTGTAAATGTTTATAGTTTTGAGGAATCTAATGAGGAACACGCAAAAAAAAAAAGTTTGACATTTGTGTTATTGGTCAGCTAACTTCAATTATATATGATCATAATTGATAACATAGTATACACTAATTAACACTTGGACGATAACATTCTCTAATTAAGAGGTAAACATTGATTGATATTAAATCCTTAGGTAGACAAAGTAAAAAACAAATATTTTCGAGTAACACTGAATCACATTTTTTTTTATTCTACAAATAAACAAGGGATTTATCTTGTTAATATTTCTTAATTGGCCATGTTTAATTACATTGAAAAAGTAGGTTCATGTTAAATTGTGGTGGTCGGAGGGGATACAAAGATATAATTAAACACCGATTGTACCTTCACATATTGTAGTTCTATCTACTCATCGTAAGAAGCAGACTTCTAGTATAAGAATGTAGTCAATTAATTCTTCTTTTTTTCTTTTGAATTTGTAACTTATTTCTATATAATTTATAGTAAAATGATTCAATTCACAATAAGAAAATTTTATATGATTGATTTATATTTACGTTTAATTATATAGCTTGAAATTCTGATTCCATCCCTACTCATCATGTTTCAAAAATCTTCTGTGAGTTTATTAAGGCAGGAGGAAAAATTGAAACAAATAGAATAATTTTAGTATAGGAACTTCGACTTAAATTGTATAGGTTCGATGCACATCATATCATTTGGTGTTTATAATGGTGATATATTTTTTATTTAAATATTATCATTTTTGTCAAAAATGTCCAAAACTAATAAGATTAAAATGAATTCTAACGTCTCACAAGCAAAATTAGACTAGCAAAATCCAATTTCACTAGGTTGTACTTGAAGCTTTGAACCGTAACGAATCATTGTGTCGTGGTTAATTTTCAACATTTTACTTGACCAATTTCACTAGTGTTGAACTGTTGATTGGTGAAGTGCGTGGTCCCCATGTTACTTGACCAATTACGTTTAATGGATACCATTAGCATCTTTTTTTTTTTGTTTTGTTTTGTTTTGGCATGGCTTATCAGAAAGAGCAAGGTTATTTCCGTTGTATGACCGACACAATGAAAAATGTACTTTGAATATTAATTGGATGTTTTTTCAGCCCATGCTTCACTGCTGAGTCCCGAGGCTTGAATTTTTCTTAGATTAATATTTTATTATTATTACATATTAGATTAATAAATCAATACACAAGTACTCCATGCCGTATCTTCTCGGTACTTTACTGTGTAAAATGGTCAGATTGGAAAATTGGGAGAATCCGAATGGACCGCATTGGATAGATTTTTGGGTAAAACATTTTGACCAATATGGTCGGATTTATAAATTCTGTCAGTTGGTAATTGAATTCAAAACTATTAATTAATCATGTTGAAATTTATTAACTAATTAATTATTAGATAAATAATAATAATAGTCTCTGGCGAGTTTGGATGGGTGAAATATAGCCACTAACTTGAATTAGCACTATTCCGAAGTGCTATTTTCTATTTGGATGTGTTTGGATTAGAAGAATAGTCACTAACTTGAATTAGCACTATTTCGAAGTACTGTTCTCTATCTAGATGGATTAGCAAATATGGACTAATTTTTATTTGTCTTTTGTAGTTTAGCTCACTATTCTACTAATTCACTCCTCCATCCAAATAAATCCATTACATAATAAAATAACAACAAAATAATCTCTTACATATAAAAAATAACTAAATAATATTTTTTTACATATTAAAAATAACAAAAAACAACAGGGGAGACAAAATTAATTTCCAATAAGAGACTTATTAAATTAAAATTATATTTTAAAATCCGAGGAGGCTAACAAAGCAGTTTTTAATTCATGCAGTGCACAAATCATATACAACATTTGTCTTGATACTATTGTCTGTGCACTGCATGAATTAAAAACTCCTTTGTTAAAATCTTCGCTCAATTTTTAGGGAACGATTATTTTGGAAGTCGTAATGAATGGTTTGGATAATATCTATTTTTCAAAAAAGTATTGTGAGATGTGAAATGTGAAATGTAGGATATTATAATATCTCTATTTTTTATTGAAAACAAATATTTGTCTATCACATCAACAATTTTAATAATTATTTATCAATTAATTTTAACAGTCTCCATTCCTATAATTTCAATTGTGACGACCCACTAATATGATAAAAGAGGGTTTTTTTTTTTGTATTGCAAGGATGAATATTCTCTTATCATTTGTAAAGTAATTGCCAATACATACTTTCATTCATGCAATTATAAAAATTGAATTTGTTTATCAAATTAACGATTTAGGGCATGTTCGGCGTTTAAATGGGCTTGGGAATGGGCATGATAATTAAACTAATTTTTACTGTGCTTGTGGGAAAAAAAATTTAGTCTGAGTGAAATTTTTTTTCCCATGCACACAGTAGCGTACCAAACAAGCTCTTAGTGAGAATGTTTAAATCCTTGCAGATATGACAAAGATAATTGGTTTTTAGGATTGGTAATTTATCAATTGCTAATATTGTATCTCTGAAGTTAGTATCTACAGAGTATGACATGACACCTTAAAATATAATGCTAATTTAGTAAGATTACTAAATTAACAATTACTTCAAATCAATTAAAATTACAATTGTCACATCAGTTGTCAATTTTATTTACAAGTGTGATCGAGTTAGTAATCTTGCTAAATTATTTAGTAATCTGTAATTTACATTATTGTAATAATTGAAATTACAGTTGTAACTTAATTAGCAATTACTTGAAATCAATGAAAATTACAATTATTACATCAGCTTGCAATTTTATTTACAAGTGAGATCGAGTTAGAAGTGAGGCTATGTTACTTTATAAAACGCACATCAATTGGTAATATGAATTCACATTTTTATTTATAAAGTTCAAATAGTCAATCTGAACTATTCAACATAATCTTCATATAAAATTGTATTTGGTGATCAAATATTATATTTTTCCACATTACTATTTTTTAAAATAAGTAAAGATCATCAAATATAAAAATTATGGACTACACAGAAGTAGTGATTTTCAATCTATCTAAAAAAAAAAAGTAAAATCTGGTCTCCAACTACATTTTATTAAGTGATCATGTTGAGTAATTCGAATTAACTATTTGGACTTTAAAAATATAATATAAATTCATAGTACGGCTCGATCTGCACTTTCTAAAGTACAATAGCCTCATTCATACATTAAATGAGTGACCACATAATATAAAAAAAAAAAGAGTGAAAAATAGAACAAGTACAAGTTATGGTCATAATTTTTGTTAGCTTGTGCATCATCATAACATGAAATGGACTCTGTTTTAGAAATTCTATTGTTCAATCTTGTAGGAGAGTAATTATATATGACTATTCTCTCTTGCCATCTCTTGGACAGGTACACTTGGGGAGGAAATGCAAGCTGGTGTGAATGAATGGCTCCCCCAGGACATGGAGGATGAGCGTCAGCTGAGATGGAAGTGTATCTTCTGCGAAGTTTTTCTGTGTGGAGCTTTTAATTTGATCTGTTCGTTTCGAATCGGACGGACCAGATTAGATCTTGTCTGAATTAAAAAAAAAATTCTCAAAATTTACGAAACTTTTAATTCGGTCTGTCCGATTCGAAATGAACAGATCAGATTAAAAGTTCCGCACGGAAAAACTCCGCAGATGATATCATTTCCAGCTGGGATGGCTATCTGATGATTCAGAATGAAGAACTCTTTAGCGCTAGCTATCTGATATTTTACTTTTAAACTGTTGTTTTCTTAGCCCTTGAGGTGGCTTAGTCCTAGAAAATTACCTACCTGTTATTTGCTAAACTGATACTTTTGTGATGCCTGCGTGCATATCCCTTAATTTACGCTTGTGTGTTTTTTAGTTTTTGTTGTAAACAGACTCTTATATATGTTTCTGGCAATGAAACGGACTTAGACCTTTTTTTTTTCAAAAAAAATCATAACATGAAATTTGTATTTCAATGTGCATTTCAATTGAGTATAAAATTATAAATAAATTATTGCTCAAGTGTTTATTATGCTGTAACTTAATTTTACGGACTTAGGTTATGGCGTTTTCAATTATTTTATTTTATTTATTTATTTTTAATTTTTGCGAACTCGTCACGTTAAACGAATTACCACGCAACTGTAGAATTGAGAAAAAAAAAGTGCAACTTGAAATTAGACTATTTCTATTTCAAATAGGAAACAGTCAAATTCAAGATGAAATCCCTTTACAATCCCTTTGCTTACGCTGATCGAACCGGACAATTCTTGCTATTGTGATGTGTGAGGAGATTTTTCTTTTTTTTTTGAAATTCTGATAGAGTGTGAGGAGATTTTTCAGGCGACAATTTATTTATTATTATTTGTTTTTGAAAATCTTAACAGCTGCTGTCAAGTATATTTATGTTATCTAGATTCCAAACTGTAACATGTGGTTTATATTTTTTCATATATATGCTTCATTTTCTAGCTTGTCTAATCAATTGACCTCTGGACTAGACCAACTAAATAAGATCTTAAACTAACAAAAAAATATAGTTAGAGATCCTCATATCCAACAACATTAATTGCAGTCAGATTTCGAAAAGTATGTAATTTTGAGTGAGACAACAAAAATGATGTTTTTCTGTGTATGATAATTGTGTTGAACTGAAGTTGTTTGCACAAGAAGTCATATTTAATATTTTTTTGACAAAGGGATTATATCTAAGAGGAAATATTAAGTTTTTTACGAGAAAGTTATTGCCAATGAGGTCAGAGTCAAAAATTTTTCTAATATTAAAAAAATATTAAATTTCAAAATCTACACTATATTTAACAAAAATTATGATCCACACTTTGTAGGATACGATGGCCTCATTCATACATTAAATGAGTGACCACATAATATATAAAAAAAAGTTAAAAATAGAACAAGGAGTCAAGGACAAGTTATGGTCATAGTTTTTGTTAGCTTGCATGTGCATCATCATAACATGAAATTTGTATTTCAATATGAATTTCAATTGCGTATAAAATTATAAATAAATTATTGCTCAATTACCACGAAACTGTACATTTGAAAAAGAAAATAAAAAGTGTAACTTGAAATTAGGTTCTATTTCTATTTCAAATAGGAAACTGCCAAATTCAAGATAAAGTCCTCTTCCAGTCCCTTTGCTTACGCGGATCAAACCGGCCGGACTATTCTTGCTATTGTGATGTGAGAGGAGATTTTTTAGGCCACAATTTATGTTATCCAGATTCCTGACTGTAACAATGTGGTTTATATATATATATATATATATATATAGAGGTTGGCTAAGATCAAAGTGGTATTTCGTGAGCTTTGGTGCTACCAATTCGTTTTTTAATTTTCAAAGTTCAAAACGTCGATCCGAACCGTTCAAGCTGTTCTCTATATTAAATTGTGCTTGGAGACCAAATTTTACATTTTTCTAAATTTTTTTACTATTTATTAAGACACTTTGAAAATCGTTGATCCAACAGTGGCTAAACAAAACAGTAAAATCAGAAGCCACCGTTGGATCAGCTATTTTTAAAGTGGCTTAATAAATAGTAAAAACATTCATAAAAATGTAAAATTTGGTCTCCAAGCACAATTTAATATGGAGAACAACTTGAACAGTTCGGATCGATATTTAAAAATTAAAAAACAAATTGGTAGCATCAAAACTCACGAAATACCACTTTGATCTTAGCCAACCTCTATGTATATATATGCTTCTTTTCTAACTTGTCTAATCAATTGACCTCTGGACTAGACCAATTAACAAAGATCTTAAACTAACAAAAAATATAGTTAGAGATCCTCAGATCCAACAACATTGCAGTCAGATTGAATTCGTATCCTCTGCATTAACTCAAAAGAGAATCTTTTGAGTTAATGAATCTTGATCATCTGATCTGTTTTAAGATTCGTGCATACCAAATTCACACTAATATTAAAGTCCCTATAAGAGCTGGATTGACTTCTTTTAAAATCAGACAGTTGAGATTCATTAACTCAAAAGATTCATTTTTGAGTTAATGCAGAGGATACGCATTCAGTCAGATTTGGAAAAATATGTAGTTTTGAGTGAGACAACTAAAATGATGTTTTCTGTATATGATAGTTGTGTTGAACAGAAATTGTCTACACAAGAAGTTATATTTAATTTTTTTTTTTGACAAAGGAATTATATCTAAGAGGAAATATTTAAGTTTTTTACGAGGAAGTTATCACTAATGAGATCAGAGCAGAAATTTTTATTAATATTAAAAAAATATTAAATTTCAAAATCTACACCTTAACAAAAATTATAATCCGCATTTTTTAGGGTATGATAGCCTCATTCATACATTAAATGAGTGACCACATAATATAAGAAAAAAAGTTAAAAATACAACAAGGACAAGTTATGGTCATAATTTTTGTTAGCTTGTGCATCATCATAACATGAAATTTGTATTTCAATGTGCATTTCAATTGCGTATATAATTATAAATAAATTATTGCTCAAGTGTTTATTATGACTGATATCACACTATTATATCTATATTTCCAACTAAATTATGTACCAAATATTGTGCCCGTAAAACCATGTTTATTCCATTAAATATATATAGAATATAGTACTGCTACGTTTTTATTCTTATCTTGCAGAAAACGGGCGAAAATGAGAAGAAAATCTGCTTTCTGATGTTCTGACACAGGTCTTACAACATTCTGTCCGGATCGGACAAGCCTTGACACGGCCCTTGTCAGACATCAGTTTTCTGACTTTTCTACACGGGTTGGACAAGTTTTGACACGGGTCTTGTCAGACAAATATGGCAGGAAATCTGAAAATTGGGAAAGAAGTCTGAATGAAGGAAAGTCGGTCTTGGGTCTTTAAAAACGTGATTCCACCTACCAGAGAGGTGATCTTGGCATGCTGGATCAACCTAAGGTTTGGGAGCGAGGGCTTGGCTTGGAGAACAAGTAGAGAGGCGAAAAATGAGAGTTTTGCGACAGATCTTCTTCGTTCCTCGAGTTTTGCCATGAGCTCCCTTATCATTATCTTTACTTGTTTTATTTGCTTTCTTTTTTTTTAGTTTCTAGGGTTAAGATATAATCAAATGTTTTGTTTTGCATGATAGTTATTGAATTCTTATGTTAGAATTTGTGTTTATTTGATTGTGTAGTATTTTAATTGCTTAGTAGAAATTGTTTGATTATTATTGGTTAGCCAATAGATGAATGGCCACGTATGTAGCGCATTACAACCCTTATAATCTCTCAAACAAAGCTAAGTACATGAGGTAGGTTTAGTGATCCGAAAGGTGAAACCAAATAATAGCCGAAAGGTGAACATTTTCTCTTATCGACAGATAAGAGAATACCTTTGGAATTCCAAACAAGTAACTAGGTAATTTAGATCGACATGAAAGTTGAAGTCTAGAATCCGACGAGGGTAGATATTGCAATTCCATACCAAGTTAATGAACCAACATACGACGGTTGAGGTTTAGGGACATTAGGTCTGGTCAGTTGAACCCTACACAAAGGAACAACACAAGGAAACAGTATCTGGTGCATTAACTCGAAGTCAACACGGACCGGACAGGAAGCTGTACAGCCCATGTAACCTGATACGACCCGTACAGGAAGCTGTACGGCCCGTATCAGGGAATGAGAAGTAGAACTTAGATGAGTCTGAAATCCTAGAAACACCTTTTTATTCTTATTAAAAAAAACCCCAAAAATATTTATTGTTTTGAATATTATTATTTATCTTTTTAAAACACCAAAATCACATTTGCAACTTCTAGAGTTTATTTAATTTAAGTAAGGTCCAGTTAAGTTTCAACTGTCCCTGTGGACCGATACCTGATAATACTACGCGATTAGGATTGTACACTTGCAATCTGAGTCGAAAGTGTAATCAAGGTTAAAAGGTACAGTTTGTTGTACTGAAACTTTGTGCATACTTTTGTGTGAACAATGACGTAACTTAATTTTGTGAATTACGTTATGGCTTTTTTTTTTTTTGCGAACTGTTCACGTGAAACAAATTACCACGAAACTGTAGATTTGAAAAAGGAAAAAAAAAGTGCAACTTTTTTTTTTTAAAGAGGCTATAAAGCCCGTTTCATTACTGAAACAGTTAATTACATCAGTACTTCAGTCCATTGACTGAGAGATAGTTCCAAAAGGTAATTTCACACTTAAACAGTAAAACAAACTGCATATTAGCCAGCTAACATTCATATCTAAGGACCAAAAGTAAGCTAAGTAAGCTAACCAAGCTAAACATAAGCCACACAACATTAAGCTGAAATGTATATTAACTACAAAAAAGTGGAAGTAATTTTTCATTAAGATAGCATTAGATCACCAGATGTTTGCTGGTGGCAAGTTGTCAGCTGGTGCCACATAAACAACCATCTCCATGTTAGGGGAAATGACATTAATGAAAATAGCATTTTCTATTATTGGCATCTAGGATTGCGCCACTTCAGCCGCTTGTTTCTTCATTTTTTCTGCTCAATATTCAATAAAAAGTGCAACTTGCAATTAGGCTCTATTTCTATTTCAAATAGGAAACTTTCAAATTCAAGATCAAGTCCTCTTCCAATACCTTTGCTCTAATACCGATCGAACCGGATAATTGCTACTGTGATGTGTGAGGAGATTTTTCAGGCGACAATTTATGTTATCCATATTTCAAACTAACATGTGGTTTATATTAATTCCTTTATATATATGCTTCTTTTCTAGCTTGTCTAATCAATTGACTTTGGGAAAAGACCAATTAACAAAGATCTTAAACTAACAAAATATATAGTTACAGATCTTCAGATCCAACAACATTGCAGTCTGAATTGAAAATGTATGTAGTTTGAGTGAGACAACTAAAATGATGTTTTCTGTGTATAATAGTTGCGTTGAACGGTTGAACCAAAGTTGTTTACACAAGGAGACATATTTAATATTTTTTTGACAAAGGGGTTTATACCTAAGAGTAAATATTTAAGTTTTTTACAAGAAAGTTATCGCCAATGAGATCAGAATATGTACATCTCTATAATTGAGAAAAATGATATCTTCTCTAATTCTCTTTACAATTTTAGCAATTATCTCTCAAACAATGTTAAATCAGTTTTAATTTTCTATCACTATAACGTTTCCACAGCTTCAATATTTGTGTTTTATTCTATATTAATAGATTATTTTTACATTCCCGCAATTTCATGATATGTCAATTTTAGTTAAATTACTAAATAAGCACGCTACAATTGATATAAATTTCTGGGAAAAAATGTTTTCATTATCGTATTAATATTTGCAATAGAACTATTTTCCGGACTTAACCTGAACAACACTAAGGAAAAAAAAAATTAAATATTAAAAATGATGCAAATTTAAACAAATTTTCAATACAAACAAAACACTAAAATTGTGTATAATGATGAACAACATAATTAGTCTCGTGATAATTCGTACATAGACACAACAAAAATGTATATTTAGAGGTTAAATTACACCTTTGATGTCTAAACGAATATACATAATATAAATATTGAAAGGATTGCACATGAAACGTTGGATCAAATAAATAAAAAACATAAAAAAGATCAGATAGATAAGAGTATAAATAATATCACATATTAATTAAAAAGTTAAAAACATAATCACTTTCTATGTAGTGTATATTATCATCCGTCCCTAAATTTTTTGCTACCTATTACAATTGATCTTAGTAGAAAAATCAATTAATTTTTTACTTATTGTGGATATTTTTTTTAAAATAAAGTTGGAAGTCAAGTTACTCTACTATTTAATATCTATAAAAAAGTATTTTTTTGGATTTCAAATCTACGATCTCCCATACAGAGAGCATTGTCTTTATCTCTAGATCAAAAATCACAGATATTGAGGTTTTTATAGATGATCTTTAGTTCTTTGTAGTGGATAATTAAGATGTTTAATTCTAAGAGAGATTTACTCCATTTCATTGATGAAAACATCTTATTGCATGTATACTTCATTGATGGAATAATCACTTTCTTATTACATATTGAGGTAGGCTTTTTTTGAAAACTTAATAGTAGCTATTAATACTTGTAAGGAACAATCGAACTCTCAATTTTTGAGTATAACAATTTTAGAATATTTTTCTAGCCAATTATGCTACTTGCTCTTTCTCATATTGAGGTAGGCTTAAGTCTTAATCACCTTGTTTCTTTAGTGGGTTAATTAATCGAGGTATATTTTGAGAACTATAACGCCCCTTGTTATTTCTTCGTGCGAAGCTTCATTTAGAAATAATAAATTATCATTGATTCCACGTGCTTGGACAGTTGGAAGAACCACTGTATATATGAAGCTGCACATGGTCATAAACAAAAGGTACTATCCTTAAGACTGAATTTTTGTACCAGTTTTCCTGGATAAGATGTGTAGCGGATTATAGTTTGCTGGGTGCAGATTTAAATAAATAGCAAAAGGATGTTAAAATGTCTCATTGTATTTATGCTTTAATTATGTCTCATATTCTCATATTTGTTTTTAGTCTAAACAATTGAACCGAATCGTTTAACATGATCTCCATATTAAAATGTACTTAGAGGCTAAATTTTATATTATTTTTCTATTTTATCTTTTAGATGAGTCCAAATTTTTTGGACCATATAGAAACACAGTTTTGTATCTATCTAAAAAATAGTAAATTTTATTTTAAAAAATATAAAATTTGATTTCAAAGAAAATTTTAATATGTAGACCATGTTGATTCAAATTGATTATTTGAAATTTAAAGCAGAAATAAAAATGTGGAGCATAATTGAGACATTCTACGTTAAATTTACATCGTGATGACCCGTATTACACAACACGAGAAATATGGTTATAGAAAGCAACTAAAAAAAATCTTCACTGGAAAAGGACATGCAAGTTGCATGCATTTGTTCCTGGTTGGCTGGCTGGATGCTTTATTCTTCTCTCCTGGCTCTCCATCATTTATTTTTTACAAGAACCCAAAAAACATATGAATTACACACATACCCCTCACATTTTGAACCCCACAAAGTCATGCTAATTGGAAGTTTGTAACCAAAATAATTCTGCCATTATATCACATTTTAATTCTAATCTAATGTGCAGAGCTGCTTTGTATTACAGTACAAAAAATTTGAAATCAGAACAAAAAAAAAAAATCTGTACTGGAGTAAGTCTTCTTTATTAAATTTATAGGATGAAGTATTTGATATATATATAGAGAGAGATGAGCTACGGTAAGTTCTGAAGTAAAACGCGTTTGTACTCCACGTCATATTTTCATTTTAAAAATTCAAATAACCGATCCGAATTGTTAGATGTGATATCTATATTGAAATGTGCTTGGAGACTAAATTTTACATTTTTTTGGATTTTTTTACTATTTATTAAGCAATTTTGAAAATTATTGTTTTGCTGTAAACACTAAAAATTTATGAACCATCGGATCAGTAATTTTCAAAGTGGGTTAATAAATAGTAAAATATTCTAAAAAATGTAAAATTTGGTTTCCAAGCACATTTCAATATGGAGAACATGTTGAACAATTCGGATCGATTATTTGGATTTTCAAAATAAAAATATAATGCCATGAAGTACCAACTCATTTTATTGTATGGCTCACCGTAGCCCATCTCTCTCTCTATATATAGCCTTCTTCATTTTCTTTACTATAAAAATTAAAATGAAGAAGAAATGGGAGGTGGCACAGTTGGCTGGGAAAAAATTATTGAGTTATTATACTCAAAGGTCGAGAGTTTGATTTCTCCTCACGACTTCGTAGTTTCTACAAAGATTTTCAAAAAAAAAAATTAAAATGAAGAAATGGAGAAACTGCCTAATAAAAGTGTAATTAAACCGTCGTTTATCATGATTAACAGTAAATTCTTTGCCTGACCCAAAACAGAGACACTGACATTAATTGCTGTCTCCTTGTTCTAACTTCAAACATACAAACTCTTTGATTAAGACTTGCCTAGCCTTAGCAGCACACCATAGCATAGCATAGCATAGCATAGCATAGCATCAAATTATCTTTTTTTTTTAACATCTTCTCACTTCCACCTAATTATTCTTACATAGTACCAATCCGTCCCTTTATATTAATAGAGCCCTCTGCTCTTCATTTGATTCTTCCTTCCTCCAACTGACCTTAATTACCCCCTTACATCTCTCTCTCTCTCTCTCTGGCCGAGATGATTGTTCTTGTTGTCTTGCTCCTCCAACTCCTTAACATAAGATTACTTCTGGCTAGCTGCCTCAAAAACTGTGGTACCATAAATATCGAATACCCATTCGGTACCGACAACAACTGTGGTGCACTCCAAGGATTCGAACTCACATGCAACCAAAACTACCAACCTCCCAAACTATTCCCTGCAAACAGTTCAGTCGAGGTGCTCAACATATCTTACTTAAACAGCACTGTACTTGTCAGATCAAAAGTAGTAAGCACTAACCAATCAAACTACAGCGAACCATGGTCGCTTTTTCCACCAAATGGGCCGTACGCCATGTCAACAACTAAGAACAAATTTGTAGCGACTGGTTGTGGTACTCTTGCGCAACTCAGTTCCCATGATCAGCAACCTCAACAAGTAATCAGTGCTTGTGTATCGGTTTGTGCGAGTGAGGCAAGTACACCAATAAATGGATCATGTACCGGAATCGGCTGTTGCAAGTCTTCCATACCGATGAGCTATGACTCTTTCGAGTTCCAGCTCAAATCCGTCAACCAAATGCCTCCTTCTGCAACAAACTTTTCAAAAAAGGCTTTCATAGTGGAGGAAACATGGCTAAATGGGGAGGGCTGGTATACCAACTTGACTGATGACCAGTCAGTGGAGGTACCGGTTTTATTGGATTGGAAAATTAACGGTTCATCTTGTTCAATCGCACAAGGGGGGTCTGATTATCAATGTAAAAGTGAGAATAGTTACTGTGTTGACTACAACATTAATGGTACTGGATACCAGTGCAAATGCTCAGATGGGTACGACGGCAATCCTTACAGAAAAGATGGGTGTCAAGGTATGTAAAACTTCAAATATACCAATAAAAACTATTACCGGCGGGAATAAGGGTTGTCTAATTCTTTTCTTAATATTTTTATGGTGATTAGATATTGATGAGTGCAAACAGGAAGATATATATCCATGCTACGGGGTTTGTCATAACACGCAGGGATCATACGATTGTTTCTGTGAAGATGGAAAGAATTCTTCCGACCCAAAAAAAGCAGAATGTGTTTCCTCCGATAGCCAAGATTTCATTCCCCTTTCAGGTAACTTTCCTCAATTACACATCAAGTTATTTTTTTTCGTAGAGCATTTCTGACCTCTGTCACAAACTAAGTTCAGGTAAGCAGAAAACTTTTAAGTAGACTAAATTTTACATCATCGGTGTTAGCCTGTTAGGATGGAAAGTATAAGGACAAAGTCACAAATATAGGTGTGTAAGATCTTCCTAGAACTGAAATGAACCCAAAAATCCAGTAAATCTATGTATTGGGATAATTTTATTTTATTTTCTCAGTTTAGTTGGGCAAGGAGAAGAAAAAATGACAAAGGTTGAATTGATAATTCGATACAATGAACCATCGAAGCCAGATTTGACGAGAAAAGTTGACTCTGACCAAAATTAATATATATTATAAATATTTAAGGTACAGTTAAGTCATCATCCAATCTATATGATTAGGATAAGTAAGAGCAGAAGGAATAATTTTTTTCTTTTGCTGTCCCTACGAAGTATACGTTTGGAGTAAGAAATTGCATATGTATTAAAATAGTAAATATTATATGCAATATATGCTACGTATCTAGTGGTCCTAGTCTAGTCTATATATATTAAGATAAGTAGGCCTAAGCTGGATATACCTTAAAATAGAACAATGGTCGGAAGCTGGATATACCTTAAAATAGAACAATGGTCGGTAGATGTTACATGCATTATCTATCAAATTTGAATTTTCTATTCGGGGAGTTACTACTGGACAGTTTGAATGTCATTATTGTATGCACGTATCGGTCAAACGATTCTATTGAATTTGGATTAACTAGTCAGCTTCGATAAAAGAGTTGATTAGGAAGTTCTAACAAAAGGACAAGTAGTAAAATAAAATTCTATGACTTTGAATGTGACATTTATCTCAAACAATATCTTACCTACAACTTTAAATTGTACAAGTCAAAGGACTTACATAACTGATGTAACATATTTGTTTTACATGAGCAGGGGTACTCATAATAGTAGGAGTTGGCATATTTGTTTGTCTTCTGAGTCTACCAATTGCTGTCATCATGCTGCTGTACAAATTGAAAGCAAGGAGATTAAGAAAATTAAAAGAGAAATTCTTTAAGGAAAACCGGGGTTTCCTATTAGAGCAATTGATCTCTTCAAATAAAGATATTGCTGAAAGGATGAAAATATTCAATTTAGAAGAGCTCGAGAAGGCAACAAACAACTTTGATCAGACTCGCATTGTCGGTCACGGGGGCCATGGCACGGTGTACAAGGGTATTTTGTCAGACCAACGTGTCGTGGCAATTAAGAAATCAAAAATTAGACTGCAGAAAGAAATCGAAGAGTTCATTAATGAGGTCATAATACTCTCCCAAATTAATCATAGGAATGTGGTGAAGCTCTATGGCTGTTGTTTGGAGACTGAGGTTCCTTTACTGGTTTACGAATTTATCTCAAATGGAGACCTTTCAAAGCACCTCCATGGTGAGAGACATCGATCTTTGCCATGGCAAGATCGAATGAGGATCGCTTTAGAAACTGCACGAGCTCTTGCATATCTCCACACTGCCGCTTCCATTTCGGTATTCCACAGGGATATCAAGACTCCAAATATACTGCTTGATGAAAGTTTAACAGCAAAGCTCTCAGATTTTGGTGCCTCGAGATCTGTACCCATTAATCAGACTGGCATTACCACCGTAATTCAGGGAACTTACGGTTATGTGGACCCAGAATATTACTATACTGGCAGACTAACTGAGAAGAGTGATGTTTATAGCTTCGGTGTAATTCTGGTGGAATTGTTGACAAGAGAGATGCCTACTTCTCAAACTAGGTTTCCAGAAGGTGGCAATCTAGCCACAAATTTCATGATGTTAATGCGAGAAAAGCGGCTTCTCGAGATCTTGGACCACCAAGTTGTGGTGGAGGGGAGAAAGTCTGAGATAAAAGCCTTTGCCGCATTAGCAGAGGCATGCTTGAGTATACAAGGGGAGGAGAGGCCAACGATGAAACAAGTGGAGATGAAACTAGAGAATTTAACGGGGTTGAGAAAAAGGTCGAAGAAAAGAAGCGGGCACCTATCGACACCTCCGAGATGGGATGAGAATGAAGAGTTGCTACGACTGATTTCAATGGAAGGCGGCGGCGGCAGCAGCAGCGAGTACATGACACGGCAATTCAGCCTCGAGGAGGAGTATTTGGTTGAAAGTACTCCTCGGTGATCTTCTTCTTTTTGTGATTTTTTTCTTTAATATCAGCCTTTTATCAACTGATATATGAGAAGTTCTGTGATTGAATTTAGCTATGCTCATTGATTAGAGTAAAATGTGTAAATATAAATTTAATTAAGCACACTGACCTTTTGTAACTTATGTAATTAGTATGTAGTTTTCTGCACTTTAAACCAATTATATATCTAATACTTTTAAAGATTTTGTACATTTTATCAGTAAAAGTGGGGCAGATTATTAGACTCTAATGCCTCACAAGATTACTGTTTTGTATTTTGGTGAGCTTGTAGCACTATTGTATTGTATTGTATTTTGGTGAGCTTGTAGTACTATTGTATTGTATTGTATTTTGGTGAGCTTGTAGTACTATTGTATTGTATTGTATTTTGGTGAGCTTGTAGTACTATTGTTTTGTATTTTGGTGAGCTTATATTACTATTGTATTGTATTGTATTGTATTGTATTTTAGTGAGCTTGTAGTACTATTGTTTTGTATTTTGGTGAGCTAGTAGTACTATTGTATTGTATTATATACCAAGTTCGACACTTTGCGTTGTTTTGATATAATATATTTAATCATTATTGTTAGTTTGTAATAATCTAGAAGTCAATAATACGATAATTTATCATAAAGTTTTGTTCATGAATTGGATGATTAATATCATTTTGTTGCCTTGAGTATTATTGCATTTATGGATCATTTCGAGTTCATGACTAAAATTGTGAAACTCCATAATATAGATGATATATACTCTTAAAAGGTCACTAACCAAGGTAATTAGCAGGAACACTAATTACCGCGAAAAGGTTAGTATGTGGATTAAAAGATGGTTAAGTTTTACAAACCACCTGACACGAGATGTCATTTTAATCACATAGATACATGTTCTAGGAACATGGAATTTGACAAACCCCGAATGAGACATTAAATAGAATTGTGTTCGTGTCATTAATGTTTCTCATTCAGTGTCACGTTCTAAAGTATGAGGTATTTATCGTTCCCACTAAGAAATATGTATGTGTGATTGCTATCTACCGCTGTCCGTAAAAAGCAGTCATAACGGTAGCATTCCCATATGTATAGCTTAGCTGAGGAAGTGATAGTCTACCAAAAGTACTATTTGTCCATCGTATCTCTATACGAGCTATATCATCACTGGGTCCCTTGATAGAGTTAGATTATCTGCTAGCGGTATAATTACAAGAGTAATTATATTTGATAATCTGCTCAAGATCAAGAAAAGATTCAGTTAGCAAGGATGACACACATCTACCTTGAAACTGATCTGATAGCTATGAGACAGAAGAACAGACACAAGTAAATTGTTTACTGGATCGTGATATTGTACAGTACAGCATCATCTGTGTAATTGGATGGTCATGATGTGTTGCCAGACGCCACCCGTGATTATAGAAGTTAAAACAGTTTTAACTCTATTTACCAACATAACACAGATCCTATTGGGTCACACCATATATGAGCTAATTGGAGAATCTTATTTTGATTGATTATAAATTGGTTATGATCAATGATAAGATGGTTATAATTAATTATACGTGTTATAATTAAATTATAAATGTTATGTAAAAATAACAAGCAAAAAACATTGGTTAATTTATAAACGTGTGTGACACGTTGTATAAAAGTTAACCGGTTAATTTATAAATGTGCATGACACATTGTATAAATTACCGAAGCAACAACCGCAAGAAAAATATATATAATTATTCAGAATAATTATACGAATATTATTTGTGTTCAGGCCGAGGGCATTCGGATCTTTTCAGATTCGTCCTTATTCGCATGACATGTCATCGATCCTATCCAGATGACACGTCATCGATACCGAAACAAATAACCGCAAGAAAAAAATATATATAATTGTTCGGAATAATTATACGAATATTATTTGTCTTCGGGCCGAGGGCATTCGGGTCTTTTCAGATTCGTGCTTATCCGCATTACGTGTCATTGATCCTATTCAGATGACATGTCATCAATCCTATCCACAAGGGCAAAATGGTCATTTCACACCTATGCCACCTTGCATGTGTAGAAACATGGAGAAGAGTGTGGAAGGGTGTGGAAGGGGTATTTTGGTCATTTCACATATAAAAGGATGAGGTGTCAATGGCATACCTTGTAAATAGGCATATGTTGAGGGGTATTTTTGTCTTTTGCGAACCTCCTCAAAAGCCTATAAATAGAGGGGTGCATGTAGAGAGAAAAATCACTAATTCACTTGTATCGTTTCGTGTAGAATCGAATCGGTATTTTCTCTCTTTCTCGGTTTCTCTCCCAAATAGTGTTTCGGTTGAGAAAAGAAAGTTATACGTAGTTGACGTATAATCTTGCGGGTTGTTGTGGAGTATATTTACGGGATCGATGAATAGTGTTTTACCGAATTTAGCGGTATGTCAGTTTTGCTCATTTGATGAAACTGAGTAACCGAAAATTCGTGTTTACTGGTTTTTGTCTTTTCCCCGTGAATAGTGTTTTTGCAGAATTCCGCGATTTATGGTATTTCTGGCAGAAGAAATTAACCGCTCTCTGGTTAGTCCTGGTGGATAACCGATAGAGGCATCAGACGTCTGATGCTCCGAGACGAGTCGATTCCTTCCGTGATGTAGCTCTACACGCTCGGTCTGCATTCCAACTGTGATTTGGAAACAAGGTATAAATATGTTATATTAATCTATTTAATTGGTAAGTAGATTAAAGTTTTAGAAATCAATCATGGAGTAGATCTGTAAAAGGATTAAATTGGGTTTTGATGCCAAAGGAATACTGAAGGTGGACCGCCTTGGAAAGTTTCCTGACATACCCCGTTTAATCCTGAGCTTAAGTTGGCCGTAGAAATTTTTGTTCTACGGTCATTTCGCACCTTAAGCCTAAACAAGTTTTGGTTACCGCGAAACCCCAAAAGTGGTATCCGAAATCCAACAATTATATGATTGTACATTATCTACCCAGAAATTTATGATTTTACATTAAAGTGAATGTTTTAATTTGTGCTCATATTTCTAATTTCAAAGTTCAAATAAAACACTAATTTTAAAAAATTCTAAAAAAAAAGTAAAAAGTTTCAAAAAATGTAAAATTCGGTCTCCAAGCACATTTCAATATGAAGAACAGATTGAGAAGTTCGGATTGACTATTTGAACTTTAAAGCTAGAGATATGAGCGCAAATTAAAATACTCACTTTAATTTACAAAGCATGGAAGCCCCTCCCCCCCTCTCTCTCTCTCTCTCTATATATATATATATTCATATAAAATTTTATTTATTGTGAATCCATAAGTAATTCAATAAAAGACTATTGATATGTTTTTCTTATCATTATATTGTCAAATAAAAAAAGAACACGCACAAATAATGTCAACACAATAAATGATCTTCAATAAAAGACCATAGATATTTTTTAGCATCTCCAACAGTGATTGCTTATGCTGATGTGTCAATTGTTTTTGTAATTGCTGGGTTGTTATCGCTTATTTAGTAATTGTTGGAAAGAATTGCTTAATAAGAAATCTTTTTTTAAAGATGAGTTGGCCAAATGTTTAATTCTTATTGGTCAAATGTTTAATTCTCAATTGTTTGGTTGATTGCACCAATGTAAGAGTGGATTGCTTAATTTTTAAAATTTTCATAATTGCTAATGTAGCAATTAATTTTAATTACTGGATTGGAGATGCTCTAAGAATCAAGTAAACTGTACTTTTTTCTGTTAAAAACATATTAAAGTAAAACTGCTAAATTGATTTGGAATAGACCACAATAAATTTTTTTTTTTTCAAAGAAACACAATAAATGATTTTTTTTTCATAAATCCATTATAATTGCAATTAAAAACGTCATGCTATTTCAATGAACAAAAATCTTTTCATGTTTCTATTAAAGAAAACAATTTTCTTTTCAAATTTAACGTTCAACTCAAAAATCAAATGAATAAATTATGAAAACAAGCATAAAATATAGTCAATATTTAACTCGTTTTACTCAGTAAAACAAGTTACCATTCAAAGAACTTAAAAAGAGTACGTACAATGCATAATTGAAGAGGTGCGGGACCTGACAGTGACTGCATGCAGAAAGGGGAGCTCTGCTAAGAAACCAAATCCTCTGCCCTCCGGGGGGCAGGAATTTCCTGTCCCTAGAGTCTCTGCAGGTGGGACCGGAGTGGAACCGGTTATTGTTTTAAGGGTTTAACTATTGTTACTGTTTTTAAATGGGTCCCACCCGCAGAGACTCTGAGAGCAAGAAATTCCTGCCCCCGGGAGACAGAGAATTCGGTCTCCTCTGCTAATTATATAATAAAGAAATAATTGTTTCAAACCTAACACAAGAACAAAACTCCCTTTCCCTGCACATATAGAAACTCACGTGTTTCAAGGAAAATAACATGTAGTAATTCAAATTTTTTCTGCCATAATTTTGTATAATGTTTATGTTAATCTAAATTGAATTAAAATGGTACTTCTATCCTCACTTCTCACACAAAAATATAAGCAAGACAAAGAAGATCAAATATGCAAGCAACATGTGGGAGGCTGGGAGCCACAATTTTAACATAAGCGCACAGCCGGGAGCCACAATTCTGAATGTTTGGTGGAATGCAAGAGCAGGGATGGGGCAATACAATGAGTGGCATGGGATACGACCTAGGCAGCGGGCCTCTAGGCATTATGGAAAGAGCGGAACAGAAGGAAAATCTCACCGAAGACCAAACCGGTCCACGTATTAATCACTGAGGCGGCAATAGATATACATAATTGGGCGACATATGTGTAAGTTGATTTAGACTGCAGAGACCGTGTAATTAATTAGATTTACTTTAAATAGGTGTACATAAATGATGCGGACATAAACTTAGGACCTAATCAATTGTTGGAGCTTAATGCTACCAACCTTAAAAAAAAGGCCCCATCTCTGGTCCATCGAAATGAAATTGAGTGCACGTTTTCATATATATATAAAAGCAAGACCGTCATAATTGACTTCCTTTGCAGGGAAAAAATTTAACCTGTCATTCAGATCTCAACCGTTGGTCTTCGTTGAGATTTGTGCATGAAAAACATACTCCGTTGAGATTCATGCAGAGAAAAGTTTGAACAGATGAGATCGGAATAACAGGTTCCTGTAACAGCAGATTTATTTCCCCTTTGCAGTGTAGTAAAAAGTCGTCTTTTTAGCTCCTTCAATTTGAACTAATGAAAAAACACATGTTGGTCCTGAAAATGAAATGGAAGTTTGTGCCTCAGAGTTGTACTCACTCCAAACTGATGCAATTTTGGTCAGTTAGCTTCCTTTTCCAATTGAGGCACCTGCCTAGATCAACCTGCTTGGTAGTTGTCATTCTGACAGAATTTTCAGATTTTCATTTGGGTCCAGTGAGTGATCAATGCACATATTGTTACGTACTTTCAGTATAAATGAAACAAAGAAGCATCATCATGCCCTCTGCCGGGTAAAGATTTTAACATAGCAATTTTGAGTTTTTGACTCCATACAGAGCATGGACAGTAGAATGAATACGGTAGCGAGCTGTGAGCTACATGAAGCCAAAACTGCTCTGTTAAAATCTTTACCCGCTTTTGCTTGGATTTTTCTAACGTTTGAAAATAATTTGACACAGAAAAAATAACGAATGACACCACAAATTATGTCTATTTAGGACTAGAGTTGATATTTTAAAAAATTCAAAGATTATTTATGAATTAAACTAATACCAGTTCTATACCGGTATCAGTTGACAACTAAAACAAAAACTTGCCAATGTAACAAAAGACCTTACACAACAAACATGTAACAAAGTCATACAAACAAAGACACAACAATAACAGAAAACAAAGAGGTAACAAAGACAACATCAGAGATATTGGGTAGGGTTCCTGTTCCAAACATAGGAATTCAGAGGTCCCTGCACAACAGGTATCCTGCCTCTACCTCGTCTTCTGTGAGGTCTTCCTCCTCTGAATGTACCATCAAGTCCTGTGAAGGCAGAGCAATAATATCCAACAAAAAAAAAGAAAAAGAAAAAGAAAAACTAAACTAAACTAAACTAAACTGTTATCAAGTTTCAGCCCAAAATGTAGCCAGAGCTATGGTTTTGAACCCAATAACCTGAATTGTAGGGATAGGGTAGTCGTGAAAACATTGTTTATCTTTTTCTAACCAAACTGTTTAAAGGACAGTACCCCTAACCATTTATACCAGTAACTTATAATATTCACGTCATTAATGTGGTTATTTGAAAAAAAAAGGAAAAAAAATTAATAGATTCTTGAGTTTCGATGGAAACATATATAATAAAGTCAGCACAAAAAAAAAATTCCAACTAAAGTAGTGATGAGTAATTTAATTGTGTCGGAGGAGCGTTGTATGAAAAATATTATAGAAAATCCTTAATTTTTTATTTTAGTTAATCAGAAGAACTTATGTGTCACGAGTTGGGCTTGCTATAATGGAAGGAGAACTCAATTTTGACTCAGTCAAGAGTTCAGAAGGAGAAGAAGAGACCAAGGGCAGAGCGGGCAGCCAAGTAAATGAAGAAGTACCTCTGCAGCAGGGTCCCAGTGAAATAACGGGACAAGTGAAATTGGACAGCTGCAACAAGGGTCCCAGTGATAAAGAACCAGAGAAGAAGAGGGGCATCATAATTGGAGAAGAAGCGAATCATTCTGTTGAGGAGTTTGTTGAATCACTGGCAACGCGCGAAGTCCTTGGCTGATGTGGTACTTGCTGAAGCGTTAGAGCGTTTTTCTTACTTAATTGGAATAATTTCTGTTTTTACTGCATCGCCTATATATAGGGATGGCATAGGTCATTTCAATTTCATGTTTTTGAACAATTCTATTCTGTAATTTCTCTTATAACTAAATAGGCGATACCCTCAATATCTTTCTCTTATAATACAATTTGAGCTAAGTTCTCAACTCTCTTTTATTCCTCTTCCTCTATTAGTGATCTGAGATTGTGTATGGCTTTGAGGTCTTGACATTATGTATTGTATTTTTTTTAAATTAATAAGACTGTCAGGGATCTCTCTAAACAAACAAAATTAACTATACAAATTTCTAGACTTCTTTTTATGTCATTTCAAATAGCCCGAATAACTAACAAATGAAATACTAATAGATATTCTAACAAGCAACCACAATTGCATTGGCCGTACCCATATTCAGTATTATTTTTTTATTCATACCTTTACTGCATAAGCTAAAAAGGAAATTATTACTCCCACTTATTCAAGTACCGTATGAATTGAAGATGTGCATCGCAACATAAGTGTTAGCACGACATTTGACATATCTTTTAGAATTAGAAAAACCAAATTTTATGCCAAAACATTTTGATAAATGTCAGATTATATATATATATATATATATATAGAGGAGGGATCAAGTTACAACATTTTTTGAGTTACAACAAGTTACAACAAGCTTTTTTTTTTAAATTTGAAAGTCCAAATCGTCGATCCAAACCGTTAGATATGATCTCTACAATAAAATGTGCTTGGAGACCAAATTTTACATTTTTTGGAAATTTTTTACTATTTATTAAGATAGGTACAAAAACTAGTCAAATTTAAACCATTGAATTTTGTACCCATCTTAATAAATAGTAAAAAAATTCCAAAAAATATAAAATTTGGTCTTCAAGCACATTTTATTGTAGAGATCACATCTAACGGTTTGGATCAACGATTTGGATTTTCAAATTTAAAAAAAAGCTTGTTGTAACTTGTTGTAACTCAAAAAATGTTGTAACTTGATCCCTCCTCATATATATATATATATATATATATATATATTTTAATTTTAGAGACCATATGCTTTTAAATAAACCTCGGAATATTTTTTTGTACAAAATATGTATCTTTTTAGGAATAGCGTAAATGGACTTATGTGAAATCATCATTTAATGATATTAACAGACGGGCCTAGCGAGCCTAGTCTACGCACAAAAAAATAAAAATAAAAATAGAAGAAAAAACGGCCAAGTAACTACTACCGGTCACTCATTACTGGCTTCAAGTCGTCTATGTTGACATGGAAAAGGAGACAAGCAGCTATCAATTATTATTGATCGTTATGACTCTTCTATTTGGAGTCATGAGTGGAAATTTTAAGTATTCATATTACATTAATCACTTAACATGAACATATCTAATTCAATAATTGGAGTTAGTGTTATATAAGCTGAAATGATACAGATGTTGTACTAGACAGACTCTGTTATATTTTTAAACACTTAAATAATTAGTAGACTCAACACAACAGTGTTTAACAAATCGGGTAAAGTAGGGATATGTAATTATGTCACCTTGTAAATAACTTTTTTTAATCAATATATTTGTTAGCGCCTCTTGCCCCTCTATTTATAAACAAATCATCTTCGTTCAGAATTTAGAACAAAAAAATTCTTCAGAATAGTCCATGCCTTCCCATTTTGCTAGGGAGATGATGGTAGCACTATTACTGCAGCTCTTACAAATTAACAGAGCTGTTGCTGCATCTGCGGGATTGCCGGGCTGCCCGACAACTTGTGGCAACATAACCATCCCATACCCTTTTGGTATTGGCACCGGATGTTACCTCGAGGGCTTCAATCTGACATGCAACCACACCTCTCAACCACCTAAACTATTCTTTGTTGATGGAACCATCGAGGTGATCGAAATCTCTTTACTAGAGAGCATCGTGCGTCTCAAGAGCACTCCCTTGATCACCCTTCCCTCCGAAGAAAAGGAGGTAGTTATCGGTATTTCACAGTCGTTTTTACTTTTACTCGATCAAAGTGTGTTGATAGCTGTGGGGTGCAACATCATAGCGAATATCCTGTCAGACTTAGAACCAGTTGCTGCTTGTACACCGCTGTGTCCAGTTAATCGCACTGGCCACACATGCTCTGGCATCGTTTGCTCCCAAGCATTGGTACCTGTCTTGTTTTCTGGCCCGTTCTCTGTAAAGATTTCACCGCTGACACTCAACGGATCATATTCCTTGTATGATGCAAAGCAAAATAGTGCATTGTTGGTGGAGCAAGAGTGGCTCAATAAACACGAACTCGACTTGATAAAATTCCTGGATCCATTCTCCAATCATCGGGAGTCCTTAGTTGTGCCCTTTGTACTAGAATGGTCAATCACTCATGATGGTTCAAAGGGATGTTTAAAAGCCAAAGAGAACATCTTAGAGTATCAGTGCCACAGTGTTCATCATTTATGCTCGGATGCTCCAAACGGTTATCAATGTAAATGTCAGCCAGGATATGAAGGCAATGCCTACTTACAAAATGGTTGCGTAGGTTAGTTTTGTTGACCTATATTATTTGTTTAAGAGCATCATAACTACTAGAATTATAGCTCAAAGTAGGAATGGTTAAGAAAAATTGTCTGGTCCCGAGTAGGTTGATGTCAATCTAGTTTGAACTCCGACCTGAAATTTTCTGCTTTTGCTGTGTTTCTCCTAATCGGAGCAAATTTAACTTGAATTTCACCTAAAACCGAAGCCCTGAACACAAATTAATTTAACATCTTCTATTTTCTCAATTATTTGAGGTATACAATTATGTTATAAACAAATTAATTTTGATCCTGATCTACTTAGTTTGGTCCGAGTCACCGATATTAATCCATCAAACTACATGTTATAAAAAACAGCTCCGCCGATCCACAAGATTGGTGGAGACATGTTTCTGATTTTCCGAATCGGTGGAGCTATTTACTATTGATTTCTGGCCAGATTTCTGTGGTCAGATTGTATAAATGACTCATAAAATGGCTCTATTGATTGGTGGAGCAAACATGTTTGTGCCTCCACCGATCTTGAGGATCATTGGAGCTGTGTTTTGCAAAATTCAAATCAATAATGCTTGTTTTGTTAAAAATATTAAATTTGGTTCTATAAAAGAAAAAAAAAAAAAACTTATTCTTGGTTGTTTGTTATTGCTACCTTTGGTACATGCTGATATTGTTCACTAATTAACAATGTTAATATTTTTCTTTATTTATCTTGGTGGGCGTTTAGATATTGATGAGTGCCAATTTCCGGACGTGTATCCTTGTAATGGGGTCTGCAAGAATGTTTTTGGGAGCTATGAATGCTCATGCCCAAAAGGAACGCACGGAAATGCCACTGCAGGGCAATGCAAATCTGATGTGGCAACAAGATCAGGCAAGTTAAAATTTCTGAAGACTAATTAGTTGCACTTTATGAATTCAAAAATTTGAGGCATCCGTTGGAATTTTCTAGGCATACCAACATAAGTGTGCTAGTCTTTTTTTTAAACTACCAAAGAATAAACATCGCAATTCTCCAAAGAGTTTCTCAAAAGCAACCCAAATTGAATTTTTTTTTTCGAAAGAGAATATTTTTCTCGTCAAAACTATTTTCTTCTATCTCTTATCAATAAATTTAATCTGGCCACGTGTGTGGTGTACCGCTACATGGCATTAATTAACTAATTGACATTTTGACAACCTATTTCTATTGACTTTTACTTAAAAAAATATGCGCCTTGAGGAGATTTTCCTCTCGTCTTCTCTCCAAGTAAATGCTCAATTTTTTGTATTTTATCAATACCAAAAAGTTCAACTAGATTATAATTGTTACTTCTAATATGCTGATATGTTTACGCACTTTTATACCCAATTTACACTTCATTTGCATTTTCAATACATTATTCATACTTCATTGTTTATTATTACAAAGTTTGTGCTTTATCCATACTAAGTTATATTTTATTCACACTATTTAGTGCACTGTTCGCAGTTCATTTGTATTTATTAATAAATTATTTGAATACACTAAGTAATTCTAAAACTTTTATTTCAATGTGTGCTTTGAACCACTTAACAAAAGTGTGATACTGTTAAGGACTGCATTTTATTTAAAAGTTACTTATACTTTGACCTGATCCATTTCTCTTAAATCGCCCAAGAAGTCCAATTCCTAAAAAAAATGACTTTTTTTATTGCCACACTAAGTCGTAATTTTAATTTACGTATTAAAAGAGTATAATCAAATGTTCCTATTTACCACAATTGGCAATCATCATGACACTTATGCATATATTGCCAGGTTTTCTGATTGGAGTTGCTACTACAGTCGGAATTTTTCTTTTGATTCTGGCAATGCTTGTACTCTTTTACAAACTGAAGAAAATAAAAGAAAAAGGATTGAAAAAGAAACATTTTCTGCAAAATCGAGGTTTATTGTTGCAACAGTTATTGAGATGTAATGAAGATGTAGCTGGAAGGATGAAGATCTTCAGCATAGAAGAGCTCGAGATGGCAACAAACAAATTTGACAAAACTCGGTTGCTGGGTCGCGGCGGCCATGGTGAAGTTTACAAAGGTATCTTGTCAGACAAGCGTGTGGTTGCTATTAAGAAATCACTTATTGCTGTCAAAAGTGAAATAAACCAATTTATAAATGAGGTGGCTATTCTTTCTCAAATTAATCATAGAAATGTGGTGAAGCTTTTTGGGTGTTGCCTTGAAACTGAAGTTCCTTTATTAGTTTATGAGTTCATCTCAAATGGCACATTATCTGAACATCTCCATGTTGAAAGCAACTGCTGTTTGTCTTGGGATGATCGGTTGAGGATCGCATCAGAAACAGCAAGAGCACTCGCTTATTTACATACAGCTGCTCCAGTGTCAGTTTTCCATAGGGACATCAAGCCAGTTAACATAATGTTGGATGATACACTAACAGCGAAGGTATCTGATTTTGGAGCTTCGAGATCTGTTTTAATCGATCAGACTAGAATCACCACAGCCGTTACTTACGGATACCTGGACCCTGAGTACTTCTACACTAGCCGGTTAACCGATAAAAGTGATGTTTATAGCTTTGGTGTCATCCTGGTAGAACTGTTAACTAGAGAAACACCACATGAGTTTTCTAGATCTGAAGAAGCAGGAACTCTTGTTTCCTACTTTACCTCACTACAGAGGGATAACCGTCTTTTTGAGATTCTTGACCCAAAAATTGTACACCAAGGACAAAAAGCTGAACTTGAAGGAGTTGCACAGCTTGCAGAGATGTGCTTAAGATTGAAAGGGGAAGAGAGACCTACTATGAAAGAAGTTGATATGAGACTTGAAGAACTAAGAGCATTGCAAAAGAGGCATGCCCACCCTTGGACTGAAGAAAGCTCAGCAGAGCAACAAAAACTACTGCAAGTTGAAGGGGTGATTACCACAAGGCAGTTTAGCTTTGAGCAAGAACTTAAGAACTCATCAAGTTTCCTAGGTGAATGTGTGAAAAATGTCCAAATTCAATCACTTACCCTGAGAGGAAAATTAGAAGTTTCATTCTTTGTACTTGTACTTGGTTCAATTATGTTACTGTAAATTGTACTTTACTCATTTCCTTCAGAAGCAACATGGAAGTTCTAGACGCGGTTTAAATATTAGCTCTAGTCTTCATACCAATTTAAAATTAGTTTGAAGGTCTTATTTGTAAATTTGCAGATTGAAACATACAAGTTTGCATTAGAAGGGCTAGGATGTTTAGATTAAAAAGTACGAGCTAACCTACAAAAAAAAAAAAAATAATACGGAAACTACGCAAGATACTAGAGGACAAAAGACTTGCAATCAAGATGGCATGAACCTTCTGTTGCCAAAAAATACAACTATTGACTAAAATCTGAATAAGCACAATGGTACTAAGGATCCTCCAACCAAATACAACAGCAGGGCAATTTACGGCACAAATTCCCTTTTAAGCTCCTTAAATATGTATTTGATAAAAAATATAGCTTTACATTTATATAAGACTGTATATAAATGTAAATTCACACCAAATTCAAAATAAGTACCCTATGCAGTTGAGAAGAGTCTTCATGGTTGCCATCTTTATATTATGGAGAGAGCGATGCAATCGAATCTTTAGAGACAAATTTTGCCCTATTTTTCAGTTGGTTGGTCAAGTGGTACAAGAAATGTAATTTTTATTTTATCTTTGCTCAATACTCATTGAGCAATTTCTTGCTTTTTGACTCTTTTAATTGTATCTTATATTTAATTTATCAATAAAATATAAGATTAGGGCTTGACCCCTATCTTATTTTCAAAAAAAAAAATTCACAGCAAATTCTATAACCAATTTTATAGTATGCCCACAATGACCTTACGCCTGAGAAACGTCCAGACTTGTAGCCTGATAAATACAACTAAAAGAAAGGAAAAATATGTCATAAATACAACTAAAATATATATACAGTCATTAATTCTGATTTGCAAAAGATATATACAATAACTATTAAAATCTAGGATTACAATATTGCTTTCGAGAAGAAATGAAAGCAGGTAACCTGCCTTGGGTTACTATTTTCAGGAAAAAAAAATAGAAGATCTAACCTAAAACATACAATAAAAAATAGAAGATCTAACCTAAAACATACAATATTTACATGCATCCTACAGATAGTTGGGAATTTAATATTTTGACCTATGGACGAAACTCCTTAAATCTAGAGCAGCAATAGAATTATTGTAGGTGACATCAGAGCCAATTATCACTCGTGAATTTGGCATTAATATATAAGCACCCTCGAGAGTAAATCCATGAATTATTGGCAATGGAATTCCACGCCTTAGGTATGAGTTCAGATATGGTATGCATATTGTTTTTAAGAAAGTCCGAACAGCACCCTACATATAAGAATTTATATCAATTAAAACATTCTTTTTTGAGACAAGAACATCTTTGTCCATAAGAATCTAATAATTGCCCAAGTACGACCAAATAAACTTTGTTGTACTTCAAAAATTATGAGTTTCCATTCAGTTCTTGGGCATAGCTATTTTGTGTCTTTTTAGTTTGTCCATCAAAAAATGGACTGAAATCCTGGTGAGAGACAAATGTGCAATGATAACTTCTTTGACAAAGGTTCATTATCCAAATGCCATTGCAACTGCTGAAAGGAATTTAACCCACACTTTTTTACTCAAAGAAGTTGTAAGGGATCAGTTTCTGTATTATTTTAGGACTAAAATGGGAATAAATAACTTGAGCAACAAAAACAGAAAATAGATGAAGACTATAGACGATTGAACTTAATGTATACTTGATTCAAATAATCTATGCTTATGAGAAGCTTGTAAAATAGATGTCTATGGATTCATACCCTAATAAGGGACATATGGAAGTTGCCAATATTGCTCCACTTCAACACAAGAGAGAAATCATTTAGCTCTGATTTTGCCACTATTTCATTTCCTATGACCTCCACAGACCCTGAAACAGTAGCTACCTGAAAAACCAGCCTTGCTAGCTTAATAAATGCAGGGATAATCCAATTTACTAAATGACCGAAATATTACTTGAATAGCCCGACAAACTATCTTCAGATACTTTGCAACATACGGTTAAAAGGATATCCAGTTAATATAATATGATGAACATGACCGACTTTTCCATCTGAATATAAACTAAACATTCATTTGCAAATGCGTGAGCATAACTTGTACTAAAAACATGAACCTGCTTCTAGTTCTTTCCTTTATGGACACAATATTATTTCTGGCCCTAGTTTCTACTTGGCAGGTATAGGTTTGCATTTTTACGCAATATGAAAAGCAGCATCTACTGATAAATTAATATACGATGGAGGTCCTTATGAGTTCTTGCTGGAGATAGTTAAAAGATGTAGCCAATGGGAATGCACAAGATACCTGCTGTATGCTGGTACTGCATTTCTAATGAGCATTGAAAGGTACCACTATTCTCCCACACACAATCACACATGTAATGGACACATAAGCAAACAAAGAAAGAGCTTACCACTGATATGCATGCAACAGGTATCGTCTTTCTGTCATCCAAAACATTTATTATCAAGTCTGAGTTGACAGTAGCTCCAATATTACCAACCCCTATCATGACTGAAGGTGATGAAGTCACTGAAATATTGAGTGTCATGTTTTCATTCGGATATTTTTTGTATAACTTTGGAATGAGAAACCGCCATGTCTTCGTATTGAGGAAGAACTGTTCTGGTACTTCATGCACCACCCAATTCATCAAACCAGCCTAAAGAGAAACAATTTGTTAAGTATATACCCCTCAAATTTTTCGGACTTACATGCAAGCAAACAAGTTCGAAAATCCAACAATAAACCATACTTCTGATAAGAGTCAAAACAAGCACGCTTTACATTACTACTTTAAAGGCAGGCTTAATGGAAAGGTTGAATTTTTTTATGCATCAATCTAAGAACATTGTAGAACCAGCCTTTGGTCTAGTGGCTAAAAGCAATGCCCTCTGTGTAGGAGATCACAGATTAGAAACCCGAATTAGGGGTCCTTTATGGATATTTAAAGGTGGTGTTCTTGCCTCCGTCTTTATCTTAAAATATAGTTGGACAACCATGCACAAACCTTTACCTGAAAGATGAAGGCTAAACCCCCAACTTCCCTCAAAAAAATGATCTAAGAACGTTGTAAGCATGAGTATCATTATTGCATAAGACTACATAATTTTTTTTTTATGGTTAGTGGAAAATTTCCAACTAACAGATATATTAATAGAGAAAAATATTTACTAAGATATAGACTACATAATTATTCCAGTTTTTTGTATCTGAATGCATATGTCCTTGTAATAAAACAAAACTTGAAACCTACATGGGGGAAAATTTGTGAAAAACATTTACCTGAAACAACACATCTGATGCAGAATTAAATACAGCCTCGTCTAATGAAATCCACAGCATTTTTGAAGCATCAGAAAGAAAAATTGAATCTTCAGCCGAAACCTGGCAAGCTTTCTTCACATGAGCTCTCTCTGATGAGACAAACAGCCCATTTATATAAAAATCCACGGATGAACTTTTAAACAGGGGGTCCTTCATAAAAGTGACATTCATAAAAGCGACATCATCCAAATTTACTTCCTTCGGAAGACTTTGGAGTAAGGAGTCAAGCTTTTCAGCTCCTTCGGTGATTTTTTGAGTGATTGCACTTTCTACTGATGATGTAATGTGGTCCTGGAACCCATCCATAAATCTACAAAAGTATATAATAATGTGTCAGCATGGTTTAAAGCATTAATATGACTAATATGATTAATATGATTATTTTTGCTAGAGTTCATACATTTGATAGAACCAAGAAGCACCACCATCCATGGTGATGGTCAGATCTGTAATGTAGCAGCCACACTCAGTAACAAATGTCTTGAGAGCACCATTTTCATTCTTCATACTGATAGTGAGCCCGATCTCCATTCCTTCAACCTAATTAGTGTCATGAATCAACCCCTTCTATTAAAGTAGATCTATGTACTGGCAACCCAAAATATAAAGATGGCCATAACCTTGCTTAATAGCTCGCAAAGGCCAGTAATTGACCAAACTATGCTCTAGCACAAGTTATTATGATTTCAATCAACATATGCCTTGTCCTTGCTTTTAATTTCTCCCTTTTGAGAAGTAAGAACTCGTAATTATCACTACCACAAATTTTTGAAAGCTGAGGTTCAAATCAGCTTTAGTTGTCACCATATAGCGAATAATAAAAAAAAAGAAAAATCTACCTGAACAGAAGCAAGTCCCTCATCAGAGACGGTCACGAACCAACTATCATACCAATAGCTCCACTTCAAGTTTAATTTTGCACTGGCACCAGAAGCCACAACCACAATCCCCGACTCACCTGCAGCGGCTCTAGAATCCGAAGCCGACACATTAACTGCCTCTATTGTAACGTTCGAAACCTTCATGTGAACTTCTCCCACCAAAGGGATCCTAACTGATTTCGCTATGTCAGGGAGGCGGATTGGGACGAACGAATCAACCGCCTGAGAAATGAAGAGATCTTTAGCGAAGGAGAGGCCTTTGGTCGTGATCGTGGAGGATATGTAGCTGTCCGATTCGGAGATCGATCGATGGGGGAAGAGAGAGACGGAGACGAGCAGAAAGAGGAGCAGGGGCGCCATGAGATGACAAGAGGAGCGAGAGAGACATGAGAAGGCAGAAGCACAGATAACTTTTAAGTTCGTTGTCCGGTTCGTAGTTATTGCGTCTTTTTTCGATAACAAAAATTATCTGTTAAACCAGGTAGTTTATTGGGACCTACTACTCCGTGGTTCTGTACAAAATATACCATGTCCAGATAGTAATAATAAGCTATTGGATTACATACAATCTGTTGGGCCTAACGGAGCTGGATCCGATTATCACAATCGGACGGCTCTGGTTGTTTCCAACCCGTTCAACCTTCAAGAAGTAGCTGATCAAAGAAAAACAGCCTAAACAGGTGGCGTACAAACAGCAACGAGTCGAAGACAAGTGGATTGAATTGACGGCGCCCCTCTTTCGTTTCTCGTCGGACTCTATCCATCTGTCCGACCCGTTTATTTGTACGGAGACGATCATCGGAGAATGGCGATGCACAGCGGAGCTGCCACCTCCAAAGTATTAATTGCTCTGGGAACTGCTGGTAATGTTAATCCTGCTTGATTTTAATTTTCTTCTACTTTATTGACTTCTTGATCTCGAGCTTTGATCAAGTTGTAAATTCGCTTCACTTTTGTTTTATTAGGTCTTGCTGGTTCAATCGTACTGAGGAACGGCCAATTGTCTGATGTTTTGGCGCAGATCCTGGTAAATTTATAAGAATTTCTAAGTTTGGAACTGAAGTCTATTTTTAGTTTTCTAATATTATTAGAGGCTAAGAGCTATTAGTTATAAATATTCCAGTTCAGTCATTTAGTAAATACCAGAGTTGAATTTGGTATAAATATCTACTAGAAACATTTGGAGGTAATATGCACACCTCATTGTAGAAAATTGACATTTTGTTCCCTATAAGAAACCAACATGAAATGGGACAGATGAAAGGAAAGATGCATGATCAAGATGCTTTAGATTTTATAGGAGATAAATAGGATGTAGTTTTTGCAAACTTCTTTTACTATGTGAATTTGCCAGGTTAATTATGTGATGTTTTGGTTTCTTTCATGTATACCCTATTGTTATATAGTGATGGCATGAGATGAACTAGTAATAACATTAGGTATGTACCTGTACATTTGCCAGGTACCACGTACCAATGGTTTGGTACTGGTATCCTATTTGAATGGTTTCATGTTATGAAATCGTTGGGTTTCACCCACTACTTTTAAAAAAAAAAGAAAAAAAAAAAGAAAAAGAAATCAACATGAAGGTTAAACATTTCCAAGGAGCTTATGCTATAACTGGAGATCACAAGTGTTTAACTGCTAGTCATCATGTATGCTGCTTAAATTGTCGCTAGTTTGTTTTATTCTTTATGGAAAAACCTCTACTCGGTTTTATTTTGAGATCTGATCTAATATGTAGTTCAATTTTTTATTTTGCATCTATAACACAGAAAAATAATCCTTAGAACTCCTTAGCCATCTATCTAACTTGTTTACCACTCTGTTGAGAGAAAGGTATATGGTACTCTCTCCTAAGTTCACATTTATTGATTTTAATAACAGGACCTTTCAAAAGGAGTAAATGAGGGGGAAGCATCTCCTGGCCATATTGACATGGCTCTTCTTGCTGCTCAGGTACTATTGTTAATGTTCTGGCAGTCAATTTGTATTCTTGTCAAGTTTATTTGATCTTCTTCTTTAATATGCTCATTCCCACTATATGTTATTGTTTCATTTTACTAATCAGTAGATAAGGCATCTGGCTCAAGAAGTTAGGGATCTTACAGCATCTAGACCTGTGACCATATTGACTGGTGATTCTGATTCAAGAGGTACTCATTTTGTTTGATGGAATCAGATCTAGCTAATTCAACTAAAGTCTACATTGTTAAATATATTTGCATCTCTTTTTGTCTGCAGGCACAATAGCGTCTTATCTTTTACCGGCTGCTGCAATTGGTGCTGTGGGTTATTGCTATATGAAGTTGAAGGTAATATCTTAAGTTTTATGTATCTAGTAAGATTTTCCTTGGTTATTTTTTGCCAGTTTGGTTCCAAAGAATTAAATTTTGTTCTATCTTGACATAATGATATCTGCTGCTAAATTGTCTGGGTCAGGTTTGTCCAAAGTTCTTACATTCACCATACTGTAAGTTGTGATGTGACTTGATAAAGCAGTTAACCTAAAACCAAAGAAAATTCCAGATTGAGCACTTTCAGGTTTAATGGTCTTGTTTATAGGTTCTTTTCAATTTGCATTGTGTCATACTGTCATCTAAAACTTCCTAGTATCTCATACTTCCAAAGAGTATAGCAGTATTAGTTGCTCTTTAAATTTTGAGTGTTGTGCATCAATGGATTCTTGTATTTTGGTTGGAAATATGGTGGTTCGCTTTTTTAGCGAGTTATCGTAATTTCATTCATATTTTCGTTTTGAGAGCTAAAATTTGAATTTCTTATACCTGTTACCCAGCTCAATATGTTGTGGGTTGACGATGTCAGTAATGGGTAGCTGACACTAGCTGTCCATGTCAACCCGAACAATTCTTAAAAAAAAAAATTAGTTAGGTCATTTGATTTGCTGTTGATTTTTTTTTTTTGTTATGCAGGGATTATCCTTTTCTGATGTGATGTTTGTTACAAAACAACACATGGCGAATGCTGTTGCTAGTGTATCAAAACAACTTGAACAAGTTTCAGATGCTCTAGCTGTATGTTTTATACAAAGTTTTTTACTTATCAAGAAAAAAAAGAAGTGAAATTTGAAATATGTAATCATACGTCTGTTTGGGACTAAAGGCTTGGTGGTTGTTGTTGTTGTAATCATATGTCTCTATTTTTTAGGCAACAAAAAGACACCTTACCCAAAGACTCGAAAACTTGGATGGAAAGATTGATGAACAGCATGAAGTTTCCAAAGCTATAATGCATGAGGTTTGCTTAATATACAAAGAATTGAAATGTCTTCTGTCTATTTTTTTCTTGAAAGAAAAATATCTCCAATCTTTTAAAATAAATAAATGTTGGGCAAATGGCAATGAAAGTATAGCTATTTTTCTCCTTTGACTGTCCAAGTCATTATTTGGCATCTTATTTAATATCTTGATTTGGTTGTTATTTAGATTATATTTATATTTGTGCCATACAGTAAAATTTCTAATCTGTTTGAATGTTGTATACTTCTTTGATTAATTCCAACTTAATTGTTTTGATGTCATTTAATCTTCTCTGTTGACATGCAGGTGAATGATGTAAAAACAGATCTTAGTCAGATTGGATTCGATATTGAATCCATCCAACAGATGGTAGCAGCATTGGTGAGTTTGTAATTTTTTTTAATTATGTTCGTGGTTTTTATTTGTGATTAATGTAGATACTAATAGTCATCTCTTACATTTTAACTAGGAAGGAAAAGTTGGCTCACTTGAAAAGAAGCAGGTTGGTGAAAGTACTATATTTCATACATTGATATCACCTGGCAAATCAATTCTTATCTGAATTTCTTGTTGGTATCTTATGAATATCTCAGGATATGGCTAATGCTGGAATTTGGTACCTCTGCCAAGTTGCTGGTGGTATAAAGGATGGAATACATGCCAAATTCTTCCAGGTAAAGGGCTTCTCCCAAAACTTTCTTGCCACACGCTCATGTCAATCATGCCCAGTACAAGTATGACAGTTTTGCAGTACATAATGACTTACTTGTATAGAGGTTGTTCTTTAACATCATTTTCTTTACAACAGGAAGCAAGTGAAAAGCTGAAGCCTTCACATGCATTAACATTTTCTGAAGCGGCTGAGAAGCTTAAGGTATATCTCTCTCTCTCTCTCTTCCCCCACCCTCCCTCCTCCCACCACCGCCCTTTGAGGTGTCGTCGATACTTTCTAATTGTTTTAAATGGTAAACTCTCCTTCTTTTCTTCAGGGGCTTCATATTCTTTCTGAAGACGCAAAGCCTGAAGAGAGCATTGAGCTAGATTTAAAGAAAGGTGTTGTTGAAGAAAAAGACAGTGAAAAGCTTATTGCCAAAGGCAATTTTCCTACTGGCAGAGCAATACACAGGACATACACCAGCAACTTAACTTCAATAAAGCGAGGATTTGTTTTGTGATCGCAAACTTATAGTACACAAGCTATTCATTCTTTTTGACAGCTGTTTGGGTATCTTCTTTATCATTCATATTTAAAGTGATGTATTGCCCTGTTTATCAGGGGTTTTGTAAATTTATATGCCTGGGGCATTGCCATTGGTTGAAAAAAGGAGCAGGATCTGTACGGGTGGTTGGATTAAACCAACCCTGTTTTTTCATTCTTTAAAGCTTTGCTATTCACGGGATCAGTTTGAAAATTCCATAGTAAATGGCTCTTGAGTAATTTTTTTATGTTTTATTTTACAATAAAGATAAGTGTGCAGTATGTAATGTGTACACTTCGAGTTATCACAATAAATAAATTTATGTTTTGTACTCTTTTATTGTTTTTTTAGATGGCTGATGAATAATATAATATCCATCTCTGTACCGATGAATTTCTATATATCTTTAATAAATTTCTTGGAAGAGCTAACTATCATGCTTTCATACAACATTTAGCTATCTTTCCTCATGCATATTGTGCCTTTATAGCCTTGTACACCTCTGTATCCGAATCCATATCACCTGACTGAGCACATTGAGCTCCTAGCCGAGTGATTGAATTTGGTGCCTATGTAGATATAAGGAGTTCGTTTTGAGATTTGTGTCAAGTTAAAACTGATGACTCAATCTAATTGCACTCAGCTATTGCACTGGATTTGAATTGAGTTCGGATCTCCTAAAGTAACACGATATTTGAGTTTAGATTTGGACTGTCAGATTAAAGAGGCCCTGTGGGCTCCACCTCAAGCCGGATTGGTCCGAATTCGAATTGGACAGTCCGGATCTAAATTAAAAAATTGGGTTACTTTAAGGATCCGGATCCATCTGAAATGCTCCGTACCGGACGATCCTTCACCATGTTTGAACATTTTTTTTATCAAGAAATATAGTTTTTTTTCCAAAGCATAATCCAAGAAATAAATCTAATAATTTTAATTTAATTTCGGATATAGTAACATATAATCTCTCAAAACTAATGATAATTACTAATTTTGTCATCGTAGTCTCTAATAGAATTATTAAATTAACTTGTACATTTTGTTTATTTTATTAGTGATAAGTGTTTTGATCTGAAGCATCAACGAATTAATTCAACAGAGAAGAAAAAAAAATAACATATTAGCTAAAAGAGAATGATTTGGATATAATACAACTTAATATTTATTGTACTCAAAAAATAATTTTGTTCTAAATTGAATGATTGGTGAATAGCTAATTTCGTGTTACTATCATGATTTGGACAAAATTATATTTAGTATTTTTAATCGTTAACTTGAAAAAACGATGTATTTTTCTTCTTGTGACCCTCGTATGCGGAATAGCGGAGTCCCACTAGGTTATCTACATCAAATTCCGTACTTAATATATATCGGTTAGGATTAATAATAAAATAAAAGTGGAATTAATAAAACTGTAAAAAGTGAAAAGAAAACTATCTTAATACTTATTTCCTTCCTATTTGAAAAAAAAAACACATGTTTTCTATACAGGAAATTCAATTTCACTCTTTCATTATTTTATACTTGTTGAATACGAATTAAAATAATATGAAATAACTGCATTTCTCTTCTTCTTTTTCATTTTTTTTATTACAGATATACATCAAAAGAACAACCCTTGCGATAAATGACACATATTTTTGAGCAAAAGTTGCCCAACTATTTAATATTTAATATTGATAAAAAAAAATTTGCCCATTCCGAATTTGGAACCTAAAAGTCTGCGACCTACGAGAAATGATACATCTTTTCAATGGTCCGGCCGGCTTAAACAAAACCACATTTGTTCTGTAATTAAAATAAGAGAATGAAAGGTTTCGATTTTACAATTTTTATTTGAGATCGACTGGAAAAGCCCAAAAAGGTCAAACGGGCGACCTTTCCAAGCCCCCTTTCAAATGCGCAATGCGAGCCGCAAAGTTTTGCATCAAGACATCCAAGTTATAAAATAATTCATGTGACACACTCTACCAGAAAAAGAAAAAAAAAAAACAATAGTTACAAATTAATTATACAATCGCCAACTCATTAGGAAACTAAACCCTAACTATGGCTTTCATTTTCAAACACTAGGTCACCAATTCTCAAGGCAGATTATACGCAACCTTCTGTGGCTTCCAAAAGTCAAAACTACTACCAGCTCAAGAACATTGATGTACGAAAAAACAACATGTATTAATATCTCTTACACTAATTATAAGGCCTCTTATTTTATTTAGTACGAATCTTATATAGCTGCCGTAGCGACTTTTAGAACCACACTAGGTCAGAGCCTCAGCCTCAGAAGTTAAATATTTAAGGCAATTAATTTATTAGCAAAGTTCTTAGGTTTGTTATTTTTCATATTTTGCATGGCATCAGAAGTGAATATATGATTCCATGGGTCTATATTATACAGCTCTTATAAGACGTATCAAATAAAGCACATATTTGTTTTATGCAAGGAGAATATTATTCATGCGCCTTTTCTCAAAAAAAAGAATATTATTCATGCGCCAAGCTAGAATCATATCGGTGTCTCGTCTTGCTTCGATTTGTTTTAACTGAATTATAATTGTTTTGGGTACATTTGCTTTAGTTTTTTTCTTCTTTTTATTTGTTAGTTGGTGTGACTGGTGCACCACATGCAAAACCTAGCTAGTCTATTTTCCGACATTATTGATTAAATAAGACAAATTCACAAATTAGAAAAAGAGTCCAAACTATTGAAGAGAACAAGCAAACGATCATAGGATGCCTTGCTTGTTAGGGAACAATAGCACAAAGCACACTCAAACAGCACATTATCTTAGATTTAGAAATAAGAAAATGAAACAAGAAGTAACATAATGTCAGGTAGGTATTCAACAACCATCTATTGGATCAATTAATTAAACTATGACGCAACTAACTCAAATATGAAATATATTTAAAAAGATATCGATGTTTCTAGATAGTTTTATAGGAGAACAGAGGAGATATGAACCATTGACGCAAATGTCTTGTAAATGTGTTGTATGTATGTATGCACCATTTAAGACTCATCTAATCAAAACGTTATATAATATGTCACATCAACACTATGACATTTATTCTTTTTGCTACTCATCTAATTAATCAAAACGTTATATAATTTGTAAAACTTGGCTCATGTCACATCAACACTATGACATTTATTCTTTTTGCTGATTATTGATCAGGAAGTATGGACTAAACTTTCTTCGTTGCCCCCATATATATGCATCAAAATTTGATGTGCAACTTATACATTTAGGCATCCCGGTTACATCTTAAATAAATTTTGATGAATGATGCCAACTCAGATATCATAAGTATGGACTTTTTTTTCTTTTTTTTTTTGTACATCTATTTTTAAAAAAAAATCTTGGTAGACATTCCGGTTACATCTTCAACATGTAAATTAATTAAGCAGGCAAACTTTATTTTGGGCAAAAATAGTAAAGAAAGAACCAAACAGCTGTCATTAGTAATTCTTAACTTAATTCAAAACCATGCATTGTTACAAAGAGAAACTAAGACTGTAAGAAGAAAAGCAATTAGAAAAAAAAAAAGAAAAAATAGTAAAGCAGACAGAGGAACATCAAGATGCATACACAGCATTGTTACAAAAAAACAAAATCAACCTCTAATAAAAAATTTAAAAGAGCGGCAACATGTTTTTTTGCATGATCTCTGCCTAAAATCCTTTGTCTCTTCACAAAAAAATGATGCATTTTTCCTAACACTTAACAAGGAAAGTAATATAATAGAAAATTGAGAAAATGCCTGACTTTCCCATGTATGCCTTCAATCTTTCAGCGAATTCTTCGCCAAATCCCCCTTTATTTTTCAATAATTTCCACTTACCACCCGCTATGAAGAACGCCGGCGATGACGAAACGGTAGGGTGGGACCCACATGTAACTGCACGGAGCTACGTGGCACCTCAAGTGGAAGCTTTACGGAACAATTGGCTGAATCAACCTTCTCCATCCTTGTTAGTGTTTGAGAAATGTTAGAGAGAGAGAGACAGGACTGAGAGAGGAGTCTCCTTTTCCGTTGTTATAAATAAAGAAGGTTAATTATTTGTGAGCGATATTTGATATTTCTTTTAGTACAACTAGTGCCTTTGGATGTGAATTTAACATTACAGAAGGAAAGGATCACTTGTGGATATGTATCATGCAACCCTTTCTGTAGCTAGTTTGGTACAGATTTAGTACAACACAATGAGATATCGTACTTGAAACATAATTAATGGACCTATTTTAGAGCATTGACAGTTTGATACTCCCAACCAGGAGAATGTCAATTTTTTTAAAGCTTAGGAGGAATCATTATATAAACTAGTAAAATCTTTTGAAGAATATCCATTATTTAAATCATTAAATATCAAATTAGGGTGTTTAGGAGAGGGCTAAATCAATTTTAATTTGCATTGGCTGTATAAGTATTTTTAGAGTTCCTCAGGCATATGTTTTATAAATGTAAGGCTTAGAAAGTGATAAAGAATAACAAAATAACATATTTAAATTTAAATATATCTCTACATCCAATAATAATGAACTCTTGTTTGTCTCAAAAGTTTTGCAATGAAAATTAGGGGAAATTTTTTTATAATATTATATATAAAAATAAAAACAAACACAAACATTTAACAATAGAAATTATATGGACAGTTCGCAATATAGATGAGTAAAGCTAGGGGTGTGATGTGCTCGCTAAGATGGTTTGGTGAGCACAACTTCAAAAGTATATCGAATCGACTTCAAATGTCAAATCCAAATCGTTGAAATCCATGTACTTCATGAGTGATGTATGTACATGCAAAATTTTGAAAGTTTCGAGTTTATTTGCTACAAGGTCAAGCGGTCAAAGAAATTATAAAAATTGAATATATAAAACAACTTATAAATTAACTTATAAAAAGTTCATTTCTTCGACCGCTTGAATAAACTCTAAATTTTCAAAATTTTGCATGTAAATGCATCATTAATGAAGAATGTGGATTTCAACGGTTTGGATTCAGCGTTTGAAGTCAATCCAATATACTTTTGAAGTTATGCTCACCGAATTCTCTTAGTGAGCACATCACACCCTAGCTTTGCTCCAATATATATCATATATAAGAGGAGATATCACTTGACCGTTATTTATCTTGACAATTTTAACAATCACAGAGATAATTAAAGATTAAATATAAAATCCAATATTATAGGCCTGATCTGTTATGTTGCCAATTATTAGATATGTGTTCTAAAAGTTATCTTATGTTGATTATTTTTACATATTATGTTTATGAATTGGATGCTATATGCATTTTGTTCCATGAAATTTATGTTTATCTATAGAAGTATTCAAGAAGATGCTCTTGGTCTTAAACCATAAAACTCTATATGATGACAAACATAAATCTCTAAAATGTTCACAAACTTGGTTATCAGCATGGAACACTAATATACCATGATAAGTTTGTCATGTTGATTAAAGTACATTGTAGTTCTATAAATGTTGATAAAGGCTTATCGTTTAATAACATGAGTGTATGAAATGTTTCATATATTGAACAGACCTAACGAATGAAAATATTATATGGGTTATGTTAGTGTCATTAATATTTTCATTGTGTCTCAGAATTCTAAGATATGAGATATATTTTTTTTTCACATGAGAAATATATAATGCAATTAGTATTAAAAGCTGCTTATCATAAGTGGTGATAAAAATATTAGTTCCTTGTATATAACTTGTGCGGGAGAAAGTTATATGTCAATAGTATCATTGCCCCTCATTTATAATGAGTGGTGATATTTTATGGGCCCCTTGATAAAGTAGAATTATAATGCATGCAATATAACTGAAGTGCAGTTATATATTTATAATTTACTTAAGAGACCAAGAAACAAATATAATACAAAGATGACACGGTCCGACTTTGTATATTATTCATAATATCATGTGGCAAGGAATGAACACAAGTAATGTTATTTGTAACGTTACTTTAAAGGATCATGTATTGTAAAAATGATACTTTACATCTATGTTATTTGGGTAACTATAATGTATAGCTAGAATACCGCTTATAGTTTATGGTAATAAAATATTTTATGCTATTGCCAACATAACACAGATCCTCCATATAGTTCACATCAACTGAACGAGAAATAAGAAGGATATTTTATTTATATGATGTATATTGTTTCATATGACATGAAATAATATATATGTGATAAATAAATATCATGACTGCTTAGAACGAAAATAAATTTATGAGAAGTGTGCATGTATATTATTTGGTATAATATACATGACACATAATTAATAATGTGCAAAATATTATTATAACATAAGTTTATTAAAACCCAAAATGAATATGAGTTGAGGCTGGTACTGTAGCGCGCACTGTAGCAGCGGCTAGGGTTGTCTCTTTTAATAAAGAGAATTATACTATGAAGGTTACACAATGGAAACCCTAGTATATTTGTATATAAGAAGAGGTAGAGAATGTATTCAGTAAGTGAGAAGCAAGAAATTTTCTGAAAATTTATTTCCTTCTCTTCCTCTCCCTCCTAATCGCCATCCTTCTTCCTCTCATATTATTAGTTTCCCTAATGAGAAATTATTAGAAGAATAAGAAGGGTTATTAACTAGGTTCTAAGCTTAGATTAGATTAAGACCTCTAGCAAGGTCTTTCTAATCCTTATTTAGTTCAAGGTGAACACTAAGAAACCGTTTCGACAAATGAAGGTATCCAAGAGATCTAGAAGAGAATTCGACTTCTCTCTATTTACCAAATTGACATTTGATAAAGGTATATCCAAATCACCTTTAATAGATAGATTTGTGATGAATGAATGAGTAGATATCCATTTACATATATTTGAATTGCTTTAATAGAGTTAGCATAATAAAGTAGATCTGTAGATGCTTGTAAGAAGATTAAAATTTTGAATTTATTGCCTTACTGCATCATAAAATCCTTCACCAATATCATATTTATTTAAAAAAAAAATGGAATGTGATGCATGCTTAATGTTCCTCAAGTGATATGGATTTTTCAACAATTTGAAATTAACGGTTCTTTTTTTTTTTTCTCTAACGGCTCTTGATGCACCATTAAATAATATTCAAATTACAAGTAATTTGATGGGTAATACATTTATACATGCATCGACAAATCTATAAAAACAATTTTCTTTATTTTTAACTTAGTTGGGTTTATTAGAAATTTTTTTTTTTTGGTTGAAAGTCTGTAGGCGATTGCATTAATCCAACGATATACAAGATAGCTAGTACATAGGTTTCTTTTGATTAAAATAGAAAAATATGAAAACCGATACATTGAGCTGCTTGTAAAATCATCTAATTTGTTATGTCAGAAAATAACATATATGTGAAGTCAGAGAATGCAAATTGGCCTATTTGCGCCCGATTAGCAAGTAGGTGGGCCTTCCGACTTTCTTCTCTGGGAATGTAGCCATAGCAGTAATTTTTTGAGTTGCATGGTTGGCGGAGTACGCCTTATCGAGCCCTTCCTTGAGGATAAAACGTCTTCTTCTTTCCAAAATTGACACCGCCCAGAGGAATGCACAGATGAGAAGCACTGAATCAAACTGGACTGAGACAGTCACCACTTAGAGAGGAGGAAGAGAAGGGTACTGAATCTGATCGACCGGGACAGTCACCACTCAGCCGAAAAGGAACTGAATCAAACCGGACCGGAAACTGAATCAACCGGTCCAAGACAGTCACCACTCAGAGATGTGGAAGAAGAAGAAGGGAAAGAAGAAGAAGAAGAAGAGAGGAGGAATGAGACAACTCTTTGCAATCTCGTCATTAACAACAACCATAAAAACACATACCTTATTCATATATATAGCTATAGTAGATACTATGGAAACGAATATACAAAACCCTCAGTCGAACCTGAAAAATAGAGATGAATGGACGAGGTGACAAACTACAAAACTCTTAAACAGAGTCATCTGCTCGCATAAAGCGAGACGAGATGAACCGGACAGACAAGAAGGAATGGAGACGAGGCGGAACGAAGCGGCCGAACTAGTGTTGCGACTCTCAAAACAGCAAATCTTGATCGCCTTTAATATCGCCTTCTGCGGAGCTAACGAAGTGACCTGCGGAGTTTTTGAAAGTAAGAAACAGTTGACAACGGTTTATTAGAAAATTTATTTCCAGCATAAGTCATTGTTAAGTGATCTCCTCTATAATATAGGTTGAGATTCCTTGACAATCTTGATAATATCTTCTTCAAACCAAATTACAAAATTTGCAAAAAACTTTATAAACATGTTGTTGGTGTAATGTGTTCATTGGTATAATTTTCATGCTATTTGAGCTTTATTTGATATTCCATCAAAAACTATTAAATATAGATCATTGTAAATTTTAAATTGTCTAATGAACAATATAACATGCATTAAATTCTATCGTTTTATGCGCATTATATAAATAATACTATAATAGTATGGAACATTTCAAAAGTCTTTGGATTTTAAATTACAAGTTATTTATTACTATTTAAATTCACAAGTTATTTCTTCTTATTATTAAATTGTAAATAAATGCGAATTCATGTTTATATTAAAATTGCTCCAAATCCTAGCACTCTTTTATAGTTTTTCTTTATATTGATTGAATTTGCCCATGGTCATAGTGACAAATGAATTATTCGGGTTCGGTTCGGTGACGTCAAAAAATTCGTTATTCGGAAATAATTCGGGTATGATTCAGAATTATTCTGACCAGAGATCTTAGTCCTGTAAGAGAGTAAAAAAAAATCTTAGAAAAAATCGGGAAAAATTCATAAAACTTGCAAATTATTTGGATTTAATTTAGTCAAAATTCGGTCAACCAAATAATTTGATGTTCGGATCGACATCACCAAAAAAATAAATTATTCAGATTTAATTAGCGGATCTTGTGACTTTGCGCATGGTTGTTGACAAGAATACGGTATAACCGTAGAAGATCCCAACTTGCTAACTTTAGCAAAGCGAGATATGTTCCCAAGAAACAAGTGAGAAATACAATGGGCATTTGTTTTGTGACAACGGGACATTTTTGGAGGGGCCCGAAACGAAAATGACTCGTTGCTTTTCAACGTATTGCGCGTTCTTTCCTAGTTTCTTGTCCGTTCTTCCCACCAAAATTAAATTTCCTTGTCAAATCATCGAATAAACATTGAACCGTTCAATGAGGAGTTTGCTTAAGAAAAAAGTTAGCTCGTGCAAAAGTAAAATAATCATGCATATATTGGTTGATGAGAATATAAAAAGGTTAACTCGTGCAAAAGTAAACTAATGATGCATTTATTTATCGGTTGATGAGAATATAATTTTAACAAAAAAATTTATCTGAGATTCTGAGGTTCTGAATCTGTCTGAACTGCTGAAAGTTACTGCTCCACTAATTTTGACCTCCCAATGGCGCACAATGCAAGAAAAAGGCACTTATTTTGGTCCAGCAAGCGCCTCAGTGTCACGCATTCCACTCAAGTAGATGATTTGATCATTTTATTTCAGATGAAAATGATGGAATTTTAATTGTTTGATATAAAAATTCTAATTGCATATGCAATAATGCAGCTATTGTAGTTCATCTTTATAAAACAAAAAACAAAAACAAAAAGTAGGATGAATTGTTCAGTGGGAATGTGGGATGCTATTTGAAATGGACGATTCAAATCAATTTGAACCATTCACCAAATTTGTACGCTGGCTGTCTTGCTGAGGATTCTAAGTTTCTAACCAGTGAATTGTGCAGAGGAATCGAAAGTGGCTCCAGCAAGTGTGTACACTTTTGCGATTGTCTCCTATGTAAAGTACTGGAACGGTTCTGTTCATTTGACCTTTGTGTGATGAATTCGGATCACCCCAGGTACCTGACTCAAACAAATTACAAACGGAAAGCTCAGATTAGTTCTTTTAACTTAGCACAAATCTCAAAACGGACTCCCTAGTTTTTATAAGCACAGGAATACAGAATTGACTTTGATCCAACTGGAATTATTATGGGGCGTCTGTTTGTAATTTGATTGAATCAGGTACTTGGGAGGGTACAGATTTTCAAATAGTTGGTTTAAGTTTCGCTAATTAATTGTTTCGTTGAAATATTAAAATTTGATTCTATTTTTTTTTAAATCGCATTTAGTTATAGTCGAATGCGCGCACATAGTGATCAAATTTGCATTCTAGAAGTGTATAGAAAATTGAGTGAGAATGTTCAAGGAGCGAGATTATGGAGTGATTATCAGACTTGAAAATTTAACTACCCAGTAGTTGTCTGTACTTGGGATCATTTTTTCTCTGAGAAATTAGTAGGAATGAATCATTTTTAATCTTCGTATGCATGATGCATCAGATCCGAGAAGGGTATTAAACCTGATAATCAGATTGAGATTTTGACTCAATTAGTTTAAACTATTGAATTAGCACTGTAGCAGATTCCTCTGCTAATTTGTACCATGTGAAATTAAGCAATAATTCAAAAGGTTGAACGAAGTACAAAAGGAGCAGTAAATTACACACAAACATCAAATAAATATAAACGAATTTAATTCTACCAAATTCTGGGAGATTTTGAACGAAGGGATATTATGAACAAATAATAATCTTCAAAGTTCATTCTCCATTTTTCATTTGACATTAATAATTGAATATGTATATAAGTATATTACAAATGACAAGTCTGATCATGTAACAAGGACATCGCATTGATTTTCACTTCCCAATCATGTGCTTTTATTAACTAAACTTTTATAATATACAGCAATAGAGTAGAACTTGGGTGTTCTTAAGTTCACCAAGCTCTTTGGTAAACTCAAGTCTAAAATCCGTCAAATTGGCTTCAAATAACGAATTCAGACTGTTAAAACCCACATATCTTACGAGTGATACATCTACATTTGAAAATTTTAAACATTCAAATTAATTTAGTATAAAGTCAAGCGGTCAAAAATATTCAAAATATAAATGCATTAAAATTAATTTATTAACCTTCTAATTTTGACCGCTTGATTTCATGTTAAATTAATTTGAATGTTTCAAATTTTCACATGTAGACACATTACTCGTAAGATATGTGGATCTCAATGGTTCGAATTCGTCATTTGAAGTCAATTTAATAGATGTTAGACTTGAGTTCACTAAACCCCTTGGTGAACTTAAGAACACCCTAGTTCTGCTCTACAGCAAGCGGTATGAATTATTCATTAAAACTGTACAAGAATTGCTAAGTCATTTAGAACTTAAATTTTAAATTATTAACACCGAAGTAGAAAAATATGGGTATGTTGTAATGATCCCATCTCTCTAGACAGTCCTGATTCATGAGATCCAACAAAAGAAGCACCAAAATACTAATTAGTCTGTGCAAACAGCACTGCCAAAATTAACGCAGCCAAACCTCATTGATATTCATGGAACAGAACTAAGCATATCTTACTACTAAAATTAGAACACATCTCTTTTTTTTTTTTGAGGGAAAAACAGGCAGCGTCTGTCAGTTGTGATTTATTAAAAAGGGCGATAGGTTACAACCACACAACACAGTAGCATCCAAAACAGCACAACCATTCCTATCCCTGTATCCAGGCTAGCGTACCAGTACCTTGATACCTAGACTGAAAAACTCAAAAAAAATTCAAAAACTCCGAAACTCAAACACACAAGCAAACACCCAAACACCCAAAAAACAAGTTCAACTCCGTCTCATTTTTCATCAATTCAATCTTCATTGAACCAACCCAAACCAGGCACGCCGCAGTTGTCATCGGGCCGAGCTCAGACTTGTTATTATAAAACTGGGCCTTATATGGGCCCGACTCAAATCACATTTTAAACCCATCTTTACAGCAGTTAATGTTTAATTCCTCAAACATGTAGTTTTCTCCGTAAAGTGCGCCTTGTATGTCGGCTATTTCTATGTACAATGGGACCCAGTCCCAGGGACACCAGATATAAAGTGGAGGCGGCTTCAGGTTCCATACTTTTATTGCTTCATGAAATTTTGATCAGGTATCAAATTATTACTTTTACTTTTGCAAGAAAATTATTGCAAAGGGAAATAATCTGGTTGATCCAAGTATCAAATTGTTATAAAACTACTCGAGAAAAGCTCCTTCGCTAAATGGAATAGGTTGGGCCAATATGGAGCCCAAGCTAAGAATTAGAGAAAATCAAAAAATTGTTTTTCATATAATATTTTATCTTTCTAATTTTTTATTTATAGAAATTATTAAATAAACTGTAATTTGAGACTACTGAAATCATTTAATGCATTGATATGTTAAATATTGATTTTTTAAACAGAGATGTAACAAATTGACAACCAATAGTGGCCAACGTTTTTCACAAAATTTGCAAAGAGATATGTTACATGTATTGATGAAATAAATATGTTTACTTTAATATTTTAGATGAAATAATTATACATTGCTATTCTCAATAAAAGTATAACATCATACTAAAAAAAATTTCTATTTAATTTTAATATATAAGAAAGATAGTTTGAAAAATGGCTCAATCTAGTCTCTATACCAAAATGTTATTTAATCTTGTAAAAATTATTAAAAATTCTTTTTTTTTAATTTTCTTACAAAATTTACAGAGAATGTAACTTGTATGAGTTCATTGGTCCTATTTTTTTTATAAATTTTTTAAAGAAACAAGTAAGAGGTAAGAGTAATAGTTGGATTAATACATATCCAAAAATTAAATTAAAAAAAATTCAGTTTTATCTTTATAAGTAAGAATTATGTGATTTTCTCTAATATGTAATATGAAAAAAAAGTGCCGCTACATTTTTTAATTTATAAATTATATTTTTTATCTAATTTTAAAAAAATTGTAGAAATGAATATTTCTAGCTTAACTATAGAAATAATTTATTTTTATAAGTATGTAAATGTGTCATGCCAAAAGCAACGGAAAGCTTCTTGATAAGTATGAAATATGTGAATTTAAATATTAAAATATAGAACAGATATACGTGTCCAATGATCATACCAAAAGTATCGAAAAAAATCTATAGAAATAAGAAACTTATGAATTTAAGGAGAATATTGAAATTTAAAAAAAAAAAAAAAAACTAGAGCACACAACGTGCCTTTGAATGAAATCAATTGATTTAAAAGAAAGTGTAATTTTGAGACTATTAAAATCATTTAATGAATTCATATGTTAAGATTCTGATTTAAATTAACTAAGCATATGCATACCTTGTTAAGGACAAGTTCAACTGTACCCGTCTCATTTTTCATCAATTCAATCTCCATTGAACATCAACTCAAAAAAAAAAAAAAAATCTTCATTGAACCAACCCAAACCCCGCAGAAGTTATCGGGCCTAGCTCAGACTTGTTATTCTCTAACCGGGCCTTAGATGGGCCGAGCTTAAATCCAGCTGTAAACCCATCTTCACAGCAGTAAAAGCTTAATTCCTTGTCAAACAATTAGTTTTCTCAGTAGAGGTGGCCTTGTTTGTCGGCTGTTTCTCCTAGCAATGGGGCCCAGTCCCAGCTGCTCCAGAGATACAAGTGGAGGTGGCATCAGGTTTCCATACTTTTATTGCTTCATGCAGTTTTGTCCATCTTGTAAAGGGAAATAATCTTGTAGTTGATCCAGGTATCAAATTTTTGTAAAACTACTCAACAAGAGCTCCTCCTGGCGTAAATGGACTATTTTGGGCCAATTTAGAGCCGAAGCTAAGATTTTGTGAAATATAGGCCGGAATTAGTTGGGTCTTAAATTGTAGAGTAAGAAGTGAAGCAAATCTCTTACTCTATATTTAAGTAAGTCAAAATAAAAAGTAAAAGAAGAGCATTAAAATGGAATAAGATATGAATTAATCTATTGTAAGTTACTTCACATCTTCAGGTAAATTAACTTATTCAACACTTACTTTATCTATGAAGTTCACTGTTATAGACAAAGACTTATTTTTCAACATTTTACTTTTCATAACGGATTAATTAAGATCATGAATTAAATTACCAAACAAAATATAAAATATGTGAACTAAAATAGAGTAAACCATTTAAATATCGTTAACTTTACTTCACAACAAACACATGAACAAAAGGATTCAAAATATTGCTTTTGATATTATATTATCTTTCTGGACAGAAAGGAAGAATCATTTCGGACTAAGGTCGTACCAATTTTCATCTACGAACTAATCATAGAAATATAATATTAATCTCATGATCTTGCCAACTAAGCTCAACACAACACAACCTTTGGAGGAAATTCCTTTATCTGCATTCCCAATTGCCGAACAAATGTAAAGCAATATGAATAATATTTTAAATTTTAATGCATTTATTACTTCCCAATTATAGTCCATTATTTTTTTTTTAATAACAACATAAAAAATAGGCGAAAATGAGGTGATAGATCATAAATTGAATTACCGGTTTGAAATAATCAAAAGGGCAAACAAAATAATTGAAAAAATTGGCATTCATATTTGTAAGCTAGTAGAAAAAAATGTTAATTAATTAATTGCAAAATTATATCAGTCAAAGAAAAAAGAAAAATGTATCACTTCTGGTGGAGTTTAGACTTTCGGTAGTAGTTACACGGTAGCGTACATGTCAAGTGTGTGCATAACTTTCACATGAAAAATCTTGTTTCTTTTTTATGCTATGGTCACATGAAATCTTAGTTGTTAGGATTCCTTTCAAATCATGATGGAGAAACAAACAGAAAACTTGCTACACTTTTCTTTTAATAATTACCCTAGTTGTACCTAGAGTGAAAGGTTCTACGACAAATCGATTGCATCATTACATGTGAGATGTGAGGAGATATTAATCGTAAATTCCGGTTACTTCACATGCAAGCGTTTACCTTTTCCATAAAATGGCAATTAACTTTTTCATTTTCAGCAGTCGAGGACTAAACATGTTAACATGTATACATATTCACATTTTAGAAACGACAACATGATTATTGATATATAACAATCCATTTATGACAACATATACTCTGTCCAAAAGAATGATTACAAATTTACCTTAAAACCAATATATTAAAATAGAAGAAAAAATAAAAATAGTGAAACAAAATGGAAGTATTCCCTCTCATAACATAAGCATAATCCCACCAAAAAGAGCCCATGAAAGCAAGTAACTTGTGCTAACAACATGTGCTGAACTTTCCGAATCAGTGGATTTAGGGTTCGAGCCAGTCGAACTCGCCTTTGGTGCCAGATCTGATGGCTTAGACGATTCAGGTGCAGGTGCCGGTGCAGGAGCAAGTGGTGGGTCGGTACTAAAGATTTGCAGTGGAAGTAGAACCTTATTCACCTCATAAACAGCAACCGGTCGGGTAGAATAAACACTACTTGTAACATTCGGGTTCGACCACATTGAGGCAACTTTAACGGTACCCATGTCGTAGGTCAAGTTCACGGTATATGCACCACCAGCAAAGGTGCTAACCGGGTTCAGAGCACTCAAATTTTTGAACTCTGCCAAGGAGTAATACTTTGGGAAACCATGGTACAGAAGAAGGGATTTGAGCTGGTCTTCCGTGAGATTCGAAAATGTGGTTTGCTTGAGCGAGGTAAATGCTGAGTTTTTAGGAACAAAAAGAGTGACACCTTCATCAGTATTGTTTGCTTGGTTCTGAAAGGTGTCGATTACTTTCGTTTTAACAACATAGTCAAGGAAGATTGAAAATGGGCCTGCGACCGACAAGAGGTCGGTTAAGTTGACATAATGTGGGGACGGTGCGGGAGCCGGTGTTGGCGGCATGAACATGGGTGCTGGTGCTTGAGCAAGTGTAGGGGTGGAGATGAAAAGGGTAAAAATTATAGGGGTCAGAATGGAAACACTGAGCTTCATTGTCAGTTAGTGTTAATTACCTTTCCCTCTGGTCTTGGGTTCTTTTTGGAACCTGGCATAAAGTAAAGATTTGTTAATAATCATGTGGGACAAATGGAAAATATTTATACATTTATTCTATACAAGGAGGGCTAGATCTCAGTTCAGAAAAAAACAATAATAATAAAAAAATAAAAAATAATAATGATAATAATATTTGTTTATGTGAGAGGAGTTACGACAATTAATGTACTAAAAAAATTAACACTGATCAAGTTTAAGTACTTAATATGTACCGATTTATAGATCTTTCAAATAATTAATTGAAGCTAATTAAGACACTACTCATCGACGACAGAGCAATAACAGATCAACAGAACTCAACTATTGATTTGGACTATTAAAGAAAGATGGCCAATTACTCTTTCTTGAACTATAGTAGTTAACCACCGACTCGCTTTTAAGACAGTGTACTTAAAAGTTGCAATCGCAGATCGAGTTAACTTGTGAAAGGGAGATCTCAGCTATGCATGCATCACCAGCCAGCCATGGTGTATTTAAATTTTTCTCACGGTTCTCTACGTAGACCAAAATAGAATCTACAACAAGTTCTTTTTACTAAGAACAGACAATGCATAAATTTCATATTACAATAAGATCAAAAAGAGATCTTACCTTAATTGGACATAACACAATATCCCAACAGCAAAACACATTGACCGAATTCCCAAGATCCAAATTTAAAGTGTATGAAGCTTATAGCAAACCATTATAAAAAGTTGGAACCACCAAACTGATGTAGATTCATGTTTAAAAATAAATAAAGATCTTATCCTTTAACTTGAAGAAAAAGCAATAATTAAGAATTACCAACCAGCAGAGCTCAACTAGAAAAATGTATGTGCACTAAAATTAATAAGTTATCAGCATCATGAGTTTGCTCATGATACAGGTAAAACAATGGAGAGAAAGGCCAGAGTGGATAAACAGACCTGACACCAGAAGAGAAAGGAAGAGTAGAACAGAGAGAAACTGGAAGAAGTATGTCTTTGTGACAAAAATTTGAATGGGTAGGAGTGAGAAGTATGTCTTATATATTAAAAAGTGGCGTGAGAGCTAATAATGTGACCATATGGGTGGCAGCTGTTGGGGCTAATATTTGGTACTCTTTTTTCTTTTTTATTTGGTACACTTTTTCTGGCCAAAGACAAAGAGAAAGCTTCTAGATTTTCTGTGGTATCAGAATGATGCCACTGGTACAGCACTCCTCCAATAGGAGAGCACCGCATGCTTTAAAGTTTGAAGAATCGTCCTGGAAGCCTCCTAAAAGTATCTTAAAATATACCTCTGCCAGTGAACTACTACACAGTACTGTATATATATCACATACAACTGAAGCCACGAGAGAACTCCCATATGATTAATATTGTTTCCACCAAACCCAAAAAAATAGTGTCGGAACAAAAGATGGTCTACACTCCACAATACATAGCCCATTTCGGAATCAAATCTGCTCCTTTTCTTAAATCGATCACACGGTTTCCATCCTCCTATTCTTTTATATCAATATAATTCATTAAAACGAATCAGATGTAATTGAAGTCGTGTGATCAGTTTGAAGTTGTGTGATCAATTTTAAACATTCCGAATGAAAAAAATAGAAGATGCTCATTTTCTTAAAAAAAAAAATAGCAGATTTGAATCCGCTGATTTCTGTATTGTCAAAATGACCAGACCAAACAACAAGCCGATTTATGTGTTATTTGAAACAAAATGACATGGCATAACAAAGTACGTCTAACAAGACGTACTGCATTTTCAGTCCTGTAGTGTTTTAATTTTTTTAAACAGTGTACGTTCATCTAAGCATATATGAATGGATCAAATTGATCTCATTTATTTTTAAAAAAATTATATTCATGACATATTGTTAATTTAGTTTAAGTTAAAATATTATGAATAATCTGAAATTGACTCTCATTTATAATAGAAAAATTTTATACAGTTAACTCTCTCTTTTATTTACGTTTAATTTTTATAGTCTGAAAAATCTGACTCCACCTCTCCATTCAGATACAGACAAGATACATATGCCACACGTCTACTTTTTCTATTTTTTAGATTATTTTATAATATATATTTTTCAATTATTTAACCACTTATTACAAATATTTTCTCAAATTATATCAAAACAACACATAAATACTGCATAATATTTTGAAAAAAAAAACTGAAACTTACAGAAATACAGTTTAGGTTATTTTCAATTTTCTAGATTTTTTTAATATTATTATACATTTTTAAAGTAACAAATTATCAAAATCTAAAAGAAAAACCAGCGCGGCACATCAAAACATGCATTACCAAGTCATGTTGTGCCATGTGTGTGCTGTTAAACGTGCTGCTTACATCATCAGACTATGCGGTATGCCATATTTAAAAAATTCGACGTATTAACCTGTTGTAAATAACATTATGCGGTCGTCGAATGGACAGGGTACTATCAAGCAATTAATTGTAGATAATTGATCAATTAGTTAGAAAAATTCATAACAGTTTGATTACCACCAACGACTAATCGGTTGATTAATTGATCTAAACGGATATTTTTTAAAACACTGGTATTAACACAGCAAAGTATTTCGAGCACGTAAAAATATGGCAGGGCTTCAATACATTGGTCAGAGATCTGCAAAAGAGCGCTTGTGCGCCTGAAGCCTGCCGAGGAGGTGTATGAATTGACCTCGCAGCTAATTTTACTTCCTTTTTCGTAAAGAAAATCGACCTCACCGCTTACCAGAAAAATTATATTTTCAATTATTGCACGCCATGGACAGGATTTTCTGGAGCCTGCCTCCTCTGTTTTTTTTTTTTTTTTTTTTTTTTTTACAAGGAATATTTCATTAAATTGTGCTGGTATTTCAATTTGCATCCTAGGCTTTCGCTTTTCTTGATTATTGATCCACCCTGAATCTTTGCATTCAGTAATAGTCTTTAACTGTGGTGGTTATTATTAAAATTTCTGAATCTGTTTGGACCAAAAATAGTTTATCATTTAAAAAACATCAAGCAAACATGTGACAAATTCTAAGGTTCAACATATACATATGATATTTTTTATTCTCTATGATAATGACATAAGATGTATCGTTGTATATTTGAGAGGTTTAGGAATAGTGGAAAACTGTGGGAGGATGCTTCAGCATGATCCCTCCTTTGAATGGTGTTGACTTAAGACCCAAAAAATATATTATTATTAAAGGCAACCTAATATATTATTATTAAACTGAAAAAATTGATGCGTCAACCTAAATTATTTAAATTCGTGTCTCACAATTATTAAGGATCTGCTAATTATGCTAGTCACGGAAAATGAAAAGAAAAGTTAATAAAAATCAGTAGTTCAACTCACATACTAATAACATACCGATTAATTATTTGTTAATACTGGAGAATTGGTCTTTGATCTAATGATAAAGGCGCTCTCATGTGAAAAATCATGAATTCAAAATACACAAAGTGGAAAAATCATTTATAATATAAATAGGAGTTTGAAGAGAATTGATACGCTAAACCTCATCTTTCATTTTTTTTTAAAAAATTATTTAATACTGGCATGGCATTGAACGCTAATTATTATGATTACAAGATGATGCATGTGGCATGTGTTTTGGACTCTTGGAATATTAATCAAATTAGAAAGAAAAAAAAAAAATTGTACCGGATGAGCATTTGTGACTTTGTAATTGGACGAGATGTATGCACCTTTTTAAGTAAACTATAGGACAGAAACATAATGTATGCACTTTAGTGTAAATTACATTGATGGTTCGCTTTTCTTACCGGAGTCCTAAGCAAAATCAATTTAAGGCATCATTAAAATATTTTCCATTCATTCATTGAGAAAACTTTTTAAAGTTGCTACATTTATAAACTATGAATTCCTAAATATATTACGAGGAGGGTTTCAATACTTCATAATATCTCATATTTTATATTTTTATTTTCAAAGTTCAAACTATTGATTCGAACTGTTCAATATGATATTTATATTAAAATATGTCTAGAGATGAAATTTTATATTTTTGAATTTTTTTACTATTTATTAAGATAGGAGCAAAATCATTATTTTTGCACTGTTAAAAAAAACAATGATTTTGTACTCATCTTAAAAAATAGTAAAAAATTTTGAAAAAATTATAAAATTTCATTCCCAACTATATTTTAGTATGGATATCATGTTGAGCGGTTCAGATCGACAATTTAGACTTTGAATATGAAGAAAATGAAAATATAAAATATAATGTATGATGAGGTATAAAAAATGAGACGTTAGAACCTTTCTCATATATTATATGATAATTAATTTTACATCAAAAAAGTTCTTTCTACTGTAATAAATAAAAAGATTAATGAATCTGCAAAAGAGTGTCGTAAAGATACATATCATTATATCCAATATTCGTTTATATTATTTTTTTTTTCAAAATAGAACAATTTATTATTATCAATTTCAGCAAACTTAAATGAAAAGTTAGCGCATGATGTTGATGAATTTCAGGTATGGGATCAAAACAGGAATTTTGTTGTAACTTTCTAAGCAAGCGGAAGATATTTTCCGAGGAGTCAGGCATAATTGTTGAAATTCTGAAAATACAAAAGGCTCTTTCGAAAATTGAGATGGATGGAGCCGAAAAATCTAGTGAAGTGCAATATTATCCGATAAGGGGCCTGAATTATATTGTTGCATACAAAAAATACAAAAATTTAATAGACAAAATTGTAATTTTTTAATTTATTGGGGGAGGGGGGCATAGCCTCCTTTTCTCTCACTATCATTATCAAATTACTGTTATTTGGCCTCAATCTTCTGGCTGTTGGTATTTTTATAATTAACTATTTCAACCAAGGTTCTAAATAGCGTTTATCGCGTCATAGTAGGAAGCTGAAAAAAAAAGCTATAGCGAATAGCGTCGTTATAGCGAAAGCTATGCCACATAGCATTTTTTTTATTTTTATAAAAATTATATCATATATTTGTATTAAATATCAACATTATCTAAGTCTCATAGAATAATAAATAACATCAAATTGATTAAAAAATTATAGTATTCATATTGAACTAATACAAAGTCCAAATTGCGACTCAAAATATCCATAGTATTATTAATATCATAAAATATCGATCTTTTTCTATTCAAAATATATTCAACATCATGACATAATCTATCTTTTTTTTATTTAAATTTCAAAATAACCTAGACATCATGGTATAATTAATTATCTTAATCTATTCAAAATATTCAAACTACCATATAGTAAGTATCATTTTGTTACTTCAAGAAATATCTTAATATATTTAATTTGAGCCTTTATTTAAAGCCCTATAAATTAAAAAAAGAAAAAAAAACAGCTCATGTTGCATAGCACGCTGTAGCTTCCTTATTTGATCTCATTTAATAATTAATAATTTTTTATCAAAATAATAATTAATAATTTAATATAAAGCTTAGTATGTCAATTATATAAAAAATCACAGTTAAAATCCAATCTGAGCCTTTATTTAAAGCCCGTATAAATTGAAAAGAAAAAAAAACAGCATGTTGCATAGCGGGCGCTATTTGCGCTACACGCTATACGCTATAGCGGACCGCTATTACCGCTATAGCGTCTGTAGCTCAAATAGCGTGTTTTAATTGTATAGCTTAGCGTTTAGGGTCCAAAAACGCTATAGCGCGCTATTTAGAACACTGGTTTCAGCAATGAAATGGACTTATAACCTCTTTTAAAAAAAATATACTGTTATTTGGTATGTGCTCTGCATTTTAATAGATCAGGCAAATACAAGTTGCTTTTTGCATTATGATATGGATGAAAGATCTAGAAGAATATTCAGAAATAGATGTGAAATTAGAAAATGATGAGAGGGGTGTTAGAACTTAAAATGCATATATATTTTGGTATTGTTGGAAATGGAACTCAAACTTTCTACAACCAACTACTAAATTATAAGTGAACATGTGATATTTTATGAGAAGGGCTGGATTATATTAAAAATTCTAACAAAATAAAATTCAATTAAATTTATATATATAACTAAAATTATGAAATCATAAGAGTTGCTTAGCACTTGTACGGATGAGCATAGATCTGCCCATGTGAATCATAAAGAAACAAATTCTACAGTTATGGATGGCAGAGATTATCATGAAACTTGATAGTTGGTATCATATTGAAATGGAGACTATTAAAGCGGCTCCGTGCGTTCCGTCTCGAACGAGTTGGCTTGGATTATGATCGGACGTCACGTCAGTGATCCAAACAGAAATATTCTGCTACCTCAGAGGATATAGATTCATACCAACTTGTAGGAGAAAGCGTGACTATCATGAGTTTGTGACCATTCTAATTTCAAACCGAGACTTTCTTTGTAAAGTAAAAACACGAGCTTCAAAATTTAAGAAACTACAAGCTGATTATTCCCCTTGTTAGTAAACAACAAGTTTGATGGCTAGTTTTCAAAGGAAATAGAGGAACTGGAAAGGTCAATTATTACAGAGTAGGTGACACCAAACCAGCAAAAAGATAGAATTTATCGGGTTGTCATGCACTGGCAGTCTGGCCTCACACAGGAAAAAAGTTAAAATAAAAACACTTGACTGTACGACATACATCAGAACTTTGAAACCTGCTCTGGCAGCAGCTTCTCTGATACACTATTTCATTGCTACTAAGTCCTTTCTGAGTTACCAGCCCATGTGCTTTAGATGACTTGGAAACTTCCTGTCTCATAACTAAAATAGAAAGGTCATTGATCTTAATTAACAACTTCTCTGACAACATAAAGAGCATTGAGTTTATTATATATCCCAAATGATTCCTTCAAGTTTTCACTATTTCTTGCAAAAATAATTTATCTTTCATTAGGAAATGTGATGCACGCTCAAATCGATAGCCTTGCATATGCTTCTTGACCTGAAATTCTTTTAGTTACCGCATTAAAAAATCAAAATTAATTAGTTACCACCCTAAATTTCAAAATTCGAAAACCAAACACCCACACCAAGTGGCTGCGCGATCTTTCTTTATTTTTTTTTTGGCGCACCAATTTTTTTTTTTTTTTGTTATGTGGTATGTATAATTTGTAGTATAAAACGTTGATCTGATTGTACGTATAATTTATAGTAATTTGCACAACAACTTAATTAGTACAATACACTGCTCAGATTGTGCATAGAATTTGTTGTAGTAATTTTTATTTTAAATTTAGTACAAAATTTTATTTGTTAAGCCCATTTTATTTTCTACAATTTTTTTTTGTCTAATTTGATGTGAACATATTATTCTAAATATTGCAGAAAAAAAAAGAATAGAACATGAAAAAACTTATTCCAAAAATTTCAAATACAACAAAACATAATTCAAAAAAATTGGTGTGCAAGCCTAGTTGGCGCATCAAAAAAAAATTGTACACGGATTCAGCTAGTGTGCGGGGGGGGGGGGGGGGGGGGGGGGGGGGGGGGTAACTTATTAATTTTGATTTTTTAATATGGTAACTAAAAAAAAATTCAGCTCCTTGACGAACAATGAATCAACAAAAAACAAATATCTCAGATTGAAGGAAAATAAAAGAAAAAAAAAATCTCAAAATTATAGTATCGTCATCTCTATACCGCAACTGAAAGGTTTCAAATTAATATGAACTTATAGTCAATCAATTTAAAATTCATGGTCGTAAACATCTGAACTGCCCCGCTAAATTCAAATAGTGCATTGGTGCTTTCTATAGCAGAAGACTGATAATACTGGTTGAAATTTGTCTCTGATATCTAGTACTTCATTTACATAAAAAAAAAAAAAATTAAGAAGTTTGCTAACGGTCATTTAAAAAAATTTCGCCTGTGACTTATTATCAGCAAAGCACATCACATTTTCCTTAAGCACCAACTCTTCTTACATCAAATAAAAATTGGCACGTTTAAATTTATACAAAATTATCCCTTATAAATATGAGGAGGGTTAAAATGCACCCAAATTTTTGTGCACTCAAATGTACTCTATCTTTCAAATTATTTTTCTTCGTTTTCAAAGTCCGAACAATTAGATACAATCTATATATTAAGATGTACTTGGAGACCAAATTTTACATTTTTTGAAACTTTTTCCTATTTATTAAGCCATTTTGAAAATTGCTGATTTTATATTTCTAGACCATTGAATCAGCGATTTTTAAAATGGCTTGATAAATAGTAAAAAAATTCCAAAAAATGTAAAATTTGGTCTCCAAGCACATCTTAATATATAGATCGCATCTAATAGTTCGGATTGACTATTCGGACTTTACAAACAGAGAAAAACGATAGAATACATTTGAGTGCACAAAAATTTAAGTGCATTTGAACCCTCTATAAATATTTACGCAACAACATGACATGCATTGCTTAATGAAAGAGTTAGAAATGAACTTTTTAATGCAAGCAAAATATTTTTCAAAAATCAGTATTTATTTATTTGGGTAATTCTAGTATTCATCTAACTTTTATAGTTCATCTAACTCTTATGATGCATATATTTAAATTTAAAAATAAAACTGTAGATGTCGTTCTAAAAGAATTAGTTTCCTATTAAATAATTTAAAAAATTAATAGTGAATTTTTAATCATTTATGACGTGACCAATCAAATTTCACATGAAATTTAATTTGATACATGTTATATCAAAATAATTAAGAATAAATATGTAATTTAATTATTTTTATTGGAATAAATGTTTTTTAAATATATGTAGCGTTAAAATTTAAATATTAGAATTTGGCACGGATAATTAATTAGCCGTGCCAAATTTACTTGCGTGACCATTTGATCATAATTTATATTAGCTTATTTAAGATCCACTATTTGATCAAGATCTAAAGGTCCTAATTATATGTGACTCAAGTGAGCGCATATTGTGCTGTGTCGTGATTAAATCTTTTACGTAACATGTCATGTCAAATTTTCTAAAAATGATCATGACACACGAATAATCACAACACATAATACACGAGTCACATCACATAACCGACACTTATACTATTATGTACTGTAACCATATCATTTCGTAACAAAGTTAACTCCACCGTAGTATTTTTCTCACTCTACTCGCACCTACGGTCTACGGACATATCCTCTTTTTTTTTTCTTTTCGACAAAAATACATTCTACATTTTTTATTTATGCAATCTTACCTGAACGAGAAATCCTGTCCCTTTCAGTCTTCATTGGAAGTTTGCGATTCGCTCTCGACCGACAAGTCTATAGATTTCTCAGAGTTCCAGTTTGCTTTAATTAAAAAGTTGAAATGATTTGATCTTATTAATTATTAAATATCATCACAGTAGCACAGTGACGCTTAAACTACCAAAAGAGGGTGGATGAGTACAAAACTAGGAGTAAATTAATTATATGGCATAGCATTTGTTCTTCTTTTGAGGTCCTCTCCTGTAGATGCATTGTAGCACTTTTACATGCGATAAATGCACAAGGTGAATTTTGTGTGATTACTTGTTCAAAGTCTTATAAACGCATACACAAATTATTATTTTTTATTTTATGAGAAAAAAAACGCAAAAATTGGAGAACACGTCGCTTTGAGTTTAGGGGTGTCAATGGCACCCTTTTACCCGTTTACCCGATCCGTATCGTATCCGAAAACACGGGTAAGGGTAAGATTTTTTTTCGTTAGCTAATCGGGTACGGGTAAGGGTAATGATTTTATTTCGTTATCTTACCCGTTTTTGTATAAGATAATTTAAAAAAAATAAAATTATATATAGAGATATATATTTGTATGAAGATGATACATGATACAATAAAGTTTTTGTATTTTATTAAATTTTCATAATACAAATTAGTTGTATTCATTATTTTTTTTTTATTTTGAAAAATATTTTATCAAAAATACAAATCGAAATGTTAGTGGTACTTTTTTATCCGCTTACCCGACCCGTACCGTATTCGAAAATACGGGTAAGGGTAAATATTTTTTTTCGTTACCATAACGGGTACGGGTATGAAAATATCTCCACCCGACCCGTATCGTACCCGTTGACACCCCTAATTGAGTTGTGTCGATTTAACAAGAGTTCAAATATTTTCATTTTTTGTGCCTCCATCGTGCCTCAATTTTTTAAAGCTTTAATAATTCAAAATTTAAAATTTAAAAGTCAAAATAAAACCGTTGGATATGATCTACACCATTTTATCTATGCATATGTAAAAAATTATGACATTTCAATTTTATTTGAATTGTTATCAAGAGCTTGTAAAAAACGTACTAATGTGGATAATTTCTAGACATTGATTTTTGAACTCATTGATTCACATAAAAATAAAATTGAATATGTGATAATTTTTTACGAGCACATAGAGAAAATAATATAGATCACATTTAATGGTTTTATTTTAACTTTTAAATTTTAAATTTTGAATTATTAAAGTTTTAAAAAATAAAAATACAGTGAAGACACCAAAAATAAAGACATTTGAACCGTTCTCATTTGACAAAAGGTTTCTAAATATTTACTGAATTAAAGGTTGGTTGGTTCAAACAAGAAACTAGCTGCCGATATACCAGTGCATGCAGTTTAGGTCCGATTCTCATCAGAAACAAATTTGGATCTAATGTGCATCAGAGCTATCCGATCCGCTTTATTTTTCTTTTTTAATATATGTAATTCTCACTTGTAATGGTGAAAACATATTGGATAATATCTGATTCGTATTTTAAAAAATTAGATATGAATATAGTTTTAAATTTTAATTATATGTATCCGAATAATAAATATACACCATATAATTTAATATATATTTATAATATATTATAATTAGATATATATTATGAACATTAGTATTTTTTTAATAATATTTATATATTTATTTAGTAAATATGCGATCTGATCAATATTTATATTTGAAAAAAAAAATACGGATATAGTTTTACCATTATCCAATTTGTATTTGATCCATTTTCATCCCTACTAGTCAGTTGGTTCCAAAAAAAATAAACAAATAAACTCGTGTATTTTCTTTTAGTCCCCAACTTAGATTTCCTTTCATGAAGAATTAAAACTTTGCTTTAAATCAATGCATCTTAGCTTGAAAGTTTTTTTTATCTTCTTGTTTAACTTCCTTCTTCAGTCTTAATTTTTAAGAAAGAGCCTCGTTTCTATTCAAGTAACCACATGAATATAAATGTAAGAACCTTTCGTTCTCTGTTATTGCCGTTGGAAGCAATGTCTGTGTTCAACTATAATTTTATTCTTTGCTTTCACAGGACTTGTAATATTCTTATGATAAGGAACGGACTATAATAAAAAAAATTTTACCATATATATACTCCTATCTTTGTAATTATTCAGTTTGAGTTTCATATATCTCAAATTTACAATCAATTTGAAATACAAAATCATGAACCGTCCACCCACATACTGTCCATCAAACTATCCATTATTTTTTATTTGTTAAATAAAAATACATAATTGTTAACTACTAAAATTAATCTTCTCATATATTTTTGTATAGATTTATATGTGAAGTGATTAAATTTTAATAATTAATAATTATGTATTTTTCACTTAATATATAGATAATTACAGTTAAAAAAAATAAAAATAGACAGTTAGGTGGGCTATTAATAGTAAACTCACAGTTGAACTCTTTGAAATTGTTAGATCTTGAAACGAGTTCAACAAATCAAATTAAAGTATTTGTGGTATCGGACAGTCAACTAATTAGAGCAATGTGAATCTAATTGCAAGCTATCTTATGGATTATTAAATGCTTAATTATGTAATGATAGGATCTCGCATAAGCTTTGCTGTTGTCGCATCAATATCCTCATGAATTGACATAATGCATTCTTTGACTATCTAGGTGTCATGAGGGTTACATGTTAATTGCATGATATGAAATCCTACGCCTTAACCATAGAAAAATGCGAATTTCTTGATTTAGTGTATTAAAAAAAATTAGTTGCAAACTATTTGGAAATAACTATAACATATTTGGAGTTGGCTACGGTGCTACGTGTAGCGTAGAGAACCTCCGTGCAGCAGCTCAATATTTGAGTTTTTAAAATTCTAACGGTCGATCTAAACCGTTTAACATGAATTCCATATGAACATGCACTTGTAAACCAAATTTTATATTTTTAGAATTTTTTTAAATAACTAGAAAATCACTTGATATGATACCATTTAAATTAAGTGATTTTCTACCTATCTAAAACAATTGTAAACAAATTCTAAAAAATGTAATCCAAATTCAAGCATCAAGGATTATAAAAAAAAAATGTTAACCTAATAGTACGTCCATTTATGTTGACTGAGGATGATAATAAAAGTCACGAATCACGATATGATCGGTCCATCCTTACTCGTCTCACTTGGTGGTCAATTCGTTCTATTTGAAGGGTTGTTGGGTAAAATGGACCTAGCCCATTCATAGCAGGGTTTTTTTTTTTTTTTTTCCTACCATCCTTAAAAATCAGAATTAAATGAATACTATTTGAAAAATTGAAATTTAGATTCTGCTACGTTCGCACCGTGAATCTGCGAACGGGTTGACCCGTTCGCAGATCCACGGTGCAAACGGGTCGGTGCGCAGATCCACAGTGCGAACGGGTCACTCGAGCGAGTCATGACGCGAGCGGGTCAAAGCGAGCGTGTCAGTACATAGATCCACGGGTCGGTGCGCAGATCCACGGTGCAAACGGGTCACGCGAGCGGGTCAGCCCGCAGATCCATTCTGCGAACGGGTTGGCGATCCGTCCGCAGATCCACGGTGCGAACGTAGCAGAATCTGAAATATGATTATTCGGGTGGTATTTATTTAATTCTGATTTTTGAGAGTGGTAGGAAAAAAAAAACGGTTCATAGCATGTTCAGTTATATATATTTTTTATTTAAATATTTTGTAGATTTCTTGTAGATTTATTATGCATTTTTATTTGTTATTTATAGAAACGAATTTTAGTGTTTGATCCCTTATTTGTTATTTAAATATTTTGTATATTTCTTCAACATTGATGTATCTTTATTTTAAATAATTGGATTGTCTTATGTATACTGTATACATGCAATTATTGTGAAAAATAATTAAAATGTAGGTTTATAAAATTATATTGTCGATAGTTCAATTATTATGAGAATATTATTTTGTTTATTTAAAAGATTCCTAACGACTAAAGGCAGCATCATGCCGAGTTAGAATTGATTGAAATATAATTGAACGGACCGGGCATCAATTTTCAAGACCGCTGGCGAAAATCAGGCAAGCCGGTGACACAGATCCAAATCCAAATTCAAATCGGGATTGTTTGAATTGATTGGTGGAGTCTAAATGAAAACTCGACCAATCAATCAGGCAAGTTGATTTTTGGATATTTATGAAAGGGCGAAGAGTTGAGTTATGGTGCATTACAATGTATAACTCTTTGTATCCATTGAACTATAAATCGTTGAATTTGAAGTTTAAACAATCAATCTAAAGGGCTAAACATGTTCTCCAGATTAAAATGTACTTGGAGACCAAATTTTATATTTTTTTACTATCTTTTTGGAATTTTTGAAAATTGTTGTTTTTCATAAATTTATGAACCATAGAAAACAGTGATTCTCAAAAATTATAAAGAAATAGTAAACAATTTTTATTTTAAAATGTAAAATTTGGTCTCCAAGCACATTTTAATATGGATATTAAATTGAATGGTTTGGATCGGTTGTTTGAAAATTGAAACTAGCGATTTATAGAGTCCAATGTACAAGAGGAGTTATACATTGCAATGCACCATAACCCAACTCAAAGGAATTTTTTTTAGAAACCATAAATAAAAAAATAAATTTTACCAAACCAACTTGATTGCTTTATTTTCTTACAAAAATCATAAGAACCGAGATGCCATTTTAGTCCCTTTTTTTTTTGACTGAATTGTCATTTTGGTCCTAGCTGTTTTCACAGATTGCGAGAAGAAATACGTTCAAAAATTGTGAAAATGCCTGGGACCAAATTGTTATTTCGGTCTTAAAAAAAAAAATTTGGGACCGAAATAACATTTTGGTTCTCATAGTTTTTGTAAAAAAAAAAACGTAATCATGTTGGTTTAATAAAAATCTTTTTAAAATTATGGTTTATAAAAACAATTCAACTCAAAGGGCGAATTGCCTTAATTATGAATTTGAAATGTAAAAAGACAGTAGTTATTTAAAAACATATTAAATATTGAAAAAACAAGTCAACAAAAAGTAAAAAAAATGTAATAGTAATTTAATTAAAATTAGGATAAATTAAAATATTATTTAAGTTGAGAAATAAGTAAATTACCAAGCGAACTCATCCTTTCGGCTCCTTGGCGATTCTTTTGGCAAAAAATTTCCTTTCCATATGTAGGCGAATCTAGGCGGAAGATTCGGTCTGGCCCACTTCGCAGAATATTGGTATAGGGTGAGCGAGATATTTCCGACTCTTTTAGGCCCTTTTTATTAGTTCGTAAAAGCCCACCTTAGGCCCATACAAAGCCCAACGTGCCTTTCTTCCTCTTCTCTCGATTTGACCAAGTCACATGGAACCTCCGTACTCCGTAATGGCCAGTCACAACTTGCGCAGTTTAAGACCGGACATTATGAGGTTAAGCTTTTCAATTAACTAGCACATAAGTATTTTTACTTTGTTTGTTAATATCTTTTTGCATTTCAACTTTTTTGAACAGGAAGCGATCTTCTAGGGTTTAGGTTTACCTTCTCAGCAATGATTTTTGTTTCTTTCTTCTGATTTTTCGTGTTAAATTAATGAAATTTCTAGATCTTTGTTGGATTCCGACGTGATCAATAGTTTTAATGGTTAATTTTCTATTATTCCTAAAAACTTGTTCAGTTTTCTATTTACATTTAAGTCTTTATTATATCTAATAAATTCCTTAACTCTTTTTATGTTTTTGTATTTACCTTAGAATTAATCATCTATTGTCAGAATTATCTTTTTCCATTGTACCCTTGTTCTTTCTCAACTTTTTTCCATCAGATCAAATCAAACACACTTCATAATTCGAACCAAATCAAGTATAAATCCTAAGTCCAAAACCAAAGTCAAACTCACTTCAAGACTGTCACGGCGGACTATGCACTGCCTCGAAATTCAACTTCTATTTGAACCCTTTTTTGTTCACTGAACTATGCGCGTTCAACTGAGTTGTATTAGGACATCATCACAGAGCGATTATGGTAGTACTAGTGCAGAGTAAAAATTTTCAAAAGATATTCCCCCACTGTTATGTTAAAATCACTTAATCAGAGGAAGAGAAATTTTTTTTAGGCGAGGGGGTTTGAACACTTTAGGGCCTAACTGGTTGGTTATTTATATGAGAAAAGGTATCATCCCCCGATCTCCAGTCCCCGTAAAATCCCCGCCTACCATTTTTACGCGGTTTCAAACCGTCGAACTCTAACTACCAGACCTTCCCTTTTTATAAACTTTCCTCGTTCGAAATAAGTTTCCCGATCTGTCTTCCCGTTCTCTCTCCTATCAAATTTCCCGATCTTTCTCCCTGTCATTAATTCATCTCTTCTCCAAGTCCTTTTTCTCAAATCTCTCCGTTTGCGAGCTTCGACGACCGTGCCGGACCTTCTCTGACAAAATCTGGATCGCCAGCTGCAATGGATCAAAATCGATTTAGAACTGCTTCCACGACCTTCTAGACAGTGTCATCGCTGACATAGCGTCGGAGTTCCACCGGATTGCTCGTATGGGTTTGAATTGGAATCTTGAGGCAGAGGAGGAGGAGCTATGCCTCTACCGACAGCGTGAGAGGAAAAGGAGGAGTTAGAAAGACAAGTTTCGTTGCTTCTCTTGCAGTGAAGTTTGCAAACAGCGGCATTCTACCCGAATGATGTCTACTGACCCGTCACACTCTCTCAGTGACTCCTTTGCTCAGGTTAGTGCGCAATTTTCGCTTTGGCACTTCGTCAAATAGTTTCTGTGCATGACTTGATTTGTGATGATATCATTGTTTGTTGTTTAGGATTTGATAGGTGGGCTGTCAAGTCCATGGATTCCATCTCTCTTGAGATCAAAGAGCCTGTTTTACTTTTCTCTTCTGACATTAATTTGAGATTATTCTGATTTATCCATGCTAGCGAGTGTGCCCTCTCAATTTACTAAAAATAATTTTGCTACATATTGGTAATTTTGCTACAGATTGCTACATATCTTGTTTGAACTTGAAGACAATTAATGGGAGCGATAGCAGCACCAACTGATAATATTACTAGAAAAAGTAACATTAATTTCCCTGTTTCTTGGTTGCATACTTACCAATTCTTAACTAGGAAGAAATAGTATCTGATCACATTGATCATGTATCTTTGCAGCAAATAACCTGGAAGTGGATGCAGTATTTGTGTACACAAAAACAGGCTTCATGGTGTCCCTACTGTCGCGGTGCCATCCCTATGCCAGCCGACGTCACCTCTCCTCCACCAAACCTCCTGCCGAACCTCCTCTCCTCACCCATGGATTTGCTCTCCGCCGAACCTCCTGTTCTTCCTACAATATTCAGGTAAGCTGTTTTGTAGTTATCTAAGATGAAATTTTAATAAATGAACAAGACAGAGGCAAATTTTTTGCACACTGCTGATGTTATCTTTGTAAGTACAGCACTAATATATAATCTTTAGAATTTTGTTTTTTTCTCTTTGAAACAAACTGGTACAGCTTCCATTCCAATGAACAGGAAACTTCAAGGCATATACCGATTTTACATATGGCCATTATAGTATTGACATTTTGGCACTGGAGTTGTACAGTATTTAGATTTTGGCCTCAATAGAATTATGAATCCTTACTGGTTCAGTAGCTTTAGTAATTTGATTTATGAAGAGGCAAATTTTAATGAATGAACAAGACAGAGACAAATTTTATTAGACGGGGGCAAATTTATTTTTGTTGGGAATATATGATTTTTAATATACCTTGAAGTATGTTTTTTTTCTTTTTTCTTTTTTCTTATTCAACTCTTTTCATAGTTCTTATTCAACTTATTTTTTCATGTTCAGCTCTATTGCCGGTGTAAATCGTTGCTCGTTGGAGCTGTTCAAACTTGCCATAGCCTGAAAAGGAATTGGCACGCGCAAGTTCAAGCCAGATGTCAGGAGATGTAGAAAGTGAATGGACAAGAAAGTAAATTAAGAGAAGAGGTGGAATCTGCAGCATTTGAGTCTGTCTCATGGTTTTTATTTGAGAAAATGATAAGAAGTGGGTTTTTTTGGGCACGAGAGATATATAGGTGTATTGATATATATTAGATGTATTAGTTACTCTATTTGGAAATTATGCGTTGACAAATTAAGTTGGTCTGTCTTATTGCATGTACATTAATTCATGAGAATTTGTTAGTTGGTGCTATTTGCATTAAAATATTTAATATACCTTACTGCAACAATGACATGATTTAGTTCAAATTTATGTTGTATAGGAATATTGGTAAGAATTTATACTTCATTTTGTTATGTTTTTTTGGTTTAGAGTAGGAACATTATTTCACTCTAGTAAAGACTAGATTGACCCAAGTTTATAGAATTCATACATCAGATTTACATAATTTTTTATTTAAGTTTATAGAATTCTTGACATGTTATTTAAGATTTTAAACACTAGAAGATCATCTTAAATTTACAGAATTCATTGCTTAGGTTTAATAATTATAAGTAGTGTTATGTTAGAATTTTAATTTACAAAGTTTTACAGTCAGATTTACAAAATTTAAAACATATAATTTTTGTTTTTGGATACAGTACATCAAAAAAGAAAAAAAATTATAAATTTCAATTTAGATTTACATAATTCAACACTTAAGTTTACAGAGTTATGTGATATAATTAATAGAATTCAAAATAATTGAAAGAAGTATATAGATGCAGAATTTAACAAGACTAAAATTTTGAAAAAAAAATATATATTCTTTTTTACCGATTTACAATATTCAACGAAATTGTCTACAGAGTTATGTGATAAGATTTATAGAATTTAAAACAATTCGATATAGCATCTAGATGCAAATTTAAAAAAAATAAAAGTTTGAAAAAAATTAAAATTTGAATTTTGTTTATCGATTTATAGTATTCAATGAAATTGTCTATAGAGTTATGTAGTCAGGTTTACAAAATTCAAAACCATCCAGATTCAAATTTAAAAAAAAAACTTTAAAATAAAATAAAATTTGAATTTGGTTTACCGATTTATAGTATTGATGTTTACAGGATTTAGTATTGATGTTTACAGAATTTAATATTGATATTTACAGAATTAGTTGAATTAGTTTACAGGTTTTAGTATTGATGTTTACAGAATTGAAAGTTTTATGTTTACAGAATTTGTTGAATTAGTTTACATGATTTAGTATTGATGTTTACAGAATTAGTTGAACTAGTTTATAGGTTTTAGTATTGATTTTTACATAATTGAAAGTTTTATGTTGACAGGATTTGTTGAATTAGTTTGCAGGATTTAGTATTGATGTTTATAGAATTAGTTGAAAAAAAAAATTGAAAAAAAAATTCGAATTCTTTTTTATATTTTTAAAACATAAAATTTGAAAAATAAAATAAAATATTGAAAAATTTAAAAAATTGAATTTTTTTTACCGGTTTATAGGATTAAACGAAACTATTTACAGAGTTATGTAGTAAGGTTTACAGAATTCAAAATAATTAAAAGTAGTATCTAGAAGGAGACAAAAAAAATTTGAATAAAAATTAAAAAAAAAAAGAATTTTGAAAAATGTTTTGAAAAAAAATCCTGAATAAAAATTTCAAAAATAAAGTTTTGAAAAAAAATATAGGAAAAACAAATTTGAAAAAAAAAACTCGAATATTTTTTACATATTTATGTTTACAAAGTTTTAATGTAGTCATAGTTTGTTTTTAGTTTTGAAAAATTGTTAGAGATCTTCTAGATATGGTCCTAGTCAAAGGCCTAGAAGTGGTCCCAATCAAAGTAGTTAAAGTGGTTAAAGTGGTGGTTAAAGTAGAAGTTAAAATGAAAGTTATTGGGGATCACACATAATTGAAAGTTTTATGTTGACAAAATTTGTTGAATTAGTTTACAGAATTTAGTATTGAAGTTTACAGAATTTGATATTGATGTTTATAAAATTAGTTTAGAAATTTTTGAAAAACTGGAGTTAGGAGACTGTTATCTGCTTCCTATTTATATATATCCCAACAAATCTACCGGAGCTGCAAATAGAAGCTTACCTTCCTGTGGAGTGCATTTGTTTATTAATACCGTACCTCCTTTTTTCCTCCTAGACTGGTCTGAACAAAACGTGTTGCCTTCTTGTACCACCATGTCACCACCTGAGAACAGGTTGGTTATTTTATTTTGTTTATTTGCTTTTTGCACGGATTTTTCTGATAAATCATAATTAAAAAAATAATTTTTACTAATGCAACATGATTATTTTTTTTTTTTAAAATTACAAAGACAGGAGGGCTCCTCCGGTCTCACTTTTTTCCTTTCCTCAAGATCGGAGGAGTCATCCGGTCTCAATATATATATTTTTTTTTACTTTTTTCACTTTTTTCCGTACGGCAATCTATGTAGCATTTTCATTTTTTATGTATATATAATATATATATATGTGTGTATGTGTATGTGTATGTATATCGATATATAATATATGTGTATGTGTATATATATGTATATATATGTATATAAGTATATAAGTATATAAGTATATATGTATATAAGTATATATGTGTGTGTGTGTGTGTATATATATATATATATATATATATATAATATGTATGTATATATTAAAATCGCTATATCCAGACTGTTGAATTTTGTACTCATTTTAAAAAATAGTAAAAAAATTTTCAGAAAATATAAAATTTTATCTACATGCATATTTTAGCATAAAAATTATGTTGAACGGTTCAGATCGACAATTTGAACTTTGAAAGGAAAGACATAAAATATGAAATATGAAAAATAAAAAATGCTACACAGATAGCCGCAAAAAAAAAAAAAAAATTTGAGACCAGACCAAGGTTCCGGTCTTGATTAAAATATTCGAATTCGCATCCATTGAGCTATCTCATATTTTGTGTGACTTTTTTGGAAAATCTTAACCATTCAAATACATTCTGCACGAATCTCAAAGCTCTAATAATACTGGCCCCTGCACTATCCCCCAATAAGCACCAGACGCATCGGTCACACAAAATATGAGATATCTTCGAGGATACGCAAAATATGAGATATCTCAGACGATACGCCCTCATCATATTCAGACCAATGGGAGAGATCGGACCGGCCATCTGGTCTTGATTTATTTTAAATTTTAGATCTTCTGTAACACCTCCGAATTAAATTGTTAAAATTATGGGAGACCGGAAGGCTCCTCCGGTCTTGAGAAAAGGCAAAATTTGAGACCGGAGGGCTCCTCCGGTCCTTCTGGTTTTTGAAAAAAAAAAACAATCATGCTGGATCAGTAAAAAACATTTTCTTAATTATGGTTTATCAAAAAAATCCTTTTTGCACTGTTTGTGCGTGACACAATGTCCTTTATTTGTAGTTTCAAGATCTAATTTGCCGATTTTTTTAAAAATACTAAAAAATATATTATTTTATTAAAAATAACCGGAGTTCAACTGAAATTTTAAAAATACCCAAATCGCGGATTTTTTCCGCGACGGCCCGGATTTTTGTTTTTTGTTTTTAGAGTTTGGAGAAAGAAAATATCCATGTTTTTGTTTTTTTAATATATGTATAATATATGTATATGTATATGTATATATAGGATTTGGCTAATATGCTATGGATTGCATAGAGGCCTCCCGTGCTATGACTTAATATTTGAGTTTTCAAAATCCTAACGGTCGATCCGAACCGTTTATCTTGTTCTCCATATTAATATGCACTTGGAGATCAAATTTTATATTTTTTGGAAAAAAATTTCGATTTTTTTAGATTTATTGAATATCGCTGCTTTTTATGGTCCAGATTCGGGGCGCGGATTTTTTCCGCTACCTGGAATAAAAATTCCGGGTCGCGGAAAAAATCCGCGGTTTGGGTATTTTTAAAATTTCAGTTGGACCCTGGTTATTTTAATTAAAATAATTTTTTTTTGGGTATTTTAAAAAAAATCGGTCTAATTTGGTATATTTTGCCATTGCAAACCAATGCTTAAGCATTTGTCCATATTTTCATAATTCCATAACTAGCCCTCATTCCTACATTATCCATTTAATATGTATAAATTTCTCAATTTTGCAATCAAGCCTCAACTAAACACTCTGTGGACACATAATCATGGTTGTTTAGCATAATTGTGTCAATATCAAGTTTTTTGTTTTGTTCAAATAAGGTGCAAGAAGTGCTAGGGATACCGAGTTCATATATACTGAGTTCTCGGATGAAGATAGCAAATAGTAATGCAACTGGTATGTTCCTTATGGACAGGCGGATTACTTGACTAAAACTGGAAGAAGACAAGAATGGGATGTCTTGGATTTACTTTTCCTTTGTTTTTACCAGATGTTTCTCAGGGGTAGCAATACTGGTAATAAGTGGCTTTATTTCTTATATACATCACGGGTGAGGGTTTGCTATTTGGGTAATCCTACTCTTGTGAACTCAATATGTAATGATGTTGCCATGTGTTAATGAAAAGCCCAAGGGCATTTACTGATAAAAAAAAATAGAGCTTGTCTGTCTAAGAGTAATGTTATGGAGTTGTCATTGATATGTGTATAGGTGTGTTTCTAGTAATAGAAAACAGGTGGTATCGTTCTACTACTATTTTTCAAAAAAAAGAATATATTTGATAAGAGTGGCCATGTACACCGCCACTTCTTTCCGGTATATATGTCTCTATTATTTTCTAAATATCAACTAATAGCATTCATATTTATTGACTGCTCTGAAATATTTGTAAAGCTGCAAAATACATACTACCGTGCATTTAGACGTTTGACCTCAGTTGAATTCAAAATTGCGAGGCACGCTAGCGCTCTCGATGCACATTCTCCGTGCATGTATTCTCATTTCGGATAGCGATTTGCTCCAATTATGTGCCACATATTCCAACTACTCAGAAAAGTCAAACATGACTCAAGACAATCAACTCCCTTTGCTTGATTTCCAATCGAGAACAGCTCTAGTTCAAGCTCCACCAGCCGTTGGATAGTCCATCAATTGGATAAAACCATTTACCAAAATTTATGCAAACAACCAAATTAAAAGCACCCAATTCCAAACCTTCCCATACCAGACAATATCCCAACTCCTTGCGCTTCCTTTCTAGTTTCATTCCTAAAACGGGTTATTGTTATACTGCTCTTTCAAGATTGAACTACTCGCCTTTTAATTTGCTTCAGGAGAATTCTCCTCAGACAATAAGACAATGCAATAACATACTAACGAACTCTACCAAACCCACAGGAACCAACTTTCAAACCTACTACCAAGTACCAAGGTCTACTTACCCTTGCACCTATAAATGTTGTTCACCACACAGTGTCTTCTCCAAACCAAAGGGTGGCACAAATAAGTAGAAGAGAATTGAAACAACTTAAACATGAGTGTGGAACTACTAGATGGCTCCATGGTTCTTGGCTTCATTGAGGATGAGCAAGCGTTCAACACCTCCATCGAGGCTCGATTTGCAAGTCTGGATTCTGACTCTGACGGTAGGCTGACATATGCTGAAATGGCAAAAGAGTTGATGAGTCTAAGCATTCTCGGTTCGCATTTTGGGGGAATGGACGAGCCTAGCGTAAGCCATGAAGAGGTTGCACAATTGTACCAGGGTTTGTTTAAGCAATTTGACAAGGATGGTGACGGTATGGTGGATTTGGAGGAATTCAGAGGTGAGATGAAGGAGGTCATGTTGGCGGTCGCGAACGGATTGGGTTTTGTACCAGTACAGATGGTGGTTGAGGAAGGAAGCTTTTTGAAAAGGGCGGTAGAGAGAGAGGTTGCCAAAAATACAACAGAATTTTCTAACTGAATCGGATCATTGGACTTGTCGATGGAAAGTTTGAAACTTCAACGGCTTGATGTAGTACCAATTTTGATTCGTGCTATGTTTTTTTTTTTTTTTTCTTCTTCTTCTGTTTTTTGTAAGACGTAGAATTAGTATGCATTTATAACCTGTGCCTATACTTAGAAATAAAGAGACATCTTTAAATATCATCAAAACGGATATTTTAAGTTGTTTGAGATTTTAAATTTGCTTGGTTTTGTCCGGCCATGTCCTTTTTTGTTTGCATTATATTGGATCTAATACTAAATTTCTCGATAGATTGTAAATCACGTCTGGCTTAGAAGCTACAATCACTTTCTTCTCTTTTTTTCATTCTGTACAAGGCCTGAGGTTTCTTTCTCTTTCTATTTCAATCTCCTTTTTAAGAGCAACATTTGATTAAATTCAAGCTAAAATGTTTCTAGTAAATTATTTACCGGAAATAGGATTTTCTGATTTTTTTTTATTTTAATTAAATATAAAATATTATGATATTTTTATTGAAATATTAGAACAAATATTTGAAAATAGATAGAATAATTTATAATTGAATTTATTAGAAAAACTACAACAAATAATCCGGATCAATAATTTTTAGGTCGAATTTTTTGCCACTATAAGAAAAATTTTAATATTTATTTTTGTGTTACTGGAAAAAAAACTAAAAATATTTGGAATCTGACTTATTGACTCCAGTTCAAAAATCACTTATAGATAATTAATAAATAAATAATTATGATCCTTTTACTGCATTCAAATTCTAAGATATAGATACTCCATATATCTTTGGGAAAAAAAATTGACATTTCAGCTGAGCCATGATAGAAAAAAATAACTTGACATTTATCAAAAATGCTATTTTGGTAAATAATTTAAAGAAAAGAGAAACCTTGGATCTAGAAAATTTTATTCTACTGATTCTGATCTTGGATCCGCAGAATAATTTTTCAGATTTGGCAGATTTCGAAATTTTTACAAATCATATGTGAATTTGAAAATTTTGAATTTTTTTTGGGATATTAATAAAAACTTCGGCTTCAACGTTCCATGTTCTTATAAATTAATTCAGCCCAAAAATAAATATGAACCTATAAGAAATTAGTACTTGGTTATATTTCTGGATTTTTGCTATGGAAAAAATAGCTACTAAACGAAAATTGGATATTTAAAATGAGAGCAATTTCATAAATAAATTCTATAAAAAAAAAACAATTTTGGGCATAATTTTATTTTATATAAAAAAAAATTAAAGACGTGTATATTGACAATTCGCTACCCAATAATTCTTGTAGAAGTACATAAAAAATTATATTATCTTAAGAGATATGTATATCTTTCACATTAGAGATGAATGTGACATACGAGTCATCCGATCAAAACAGATAAAAAACAAAAAAACAAGAAAACAAAATCGGATGAATAAAAGCATATATAATTTGATATACTTTGAAAGTTTGAATTACAGTCTCTATATACATTATATTATATTATCAAATTATACTTCAACTGTCCATGATAATAACTCAGTTTTTATTCCGGTTGTCATTTTAACACCATTATGAAATTTTTGGTCTTCATCTAAGGCAATGACCATAATCAAATTATGGGCCAAATTTAATTTTGAGCCGTTGCGCGAGGCAAATTTTGATCGGGAAAATATTTAAAAGACAATTTTACCCTCTGCAATCCTTCATTAAAAGATTATTTCCTGAGCGATGTTTCTGTGCGACCTCTTCTTCTCCCCTTGCCCTCCCTCTTCTCCGGCCCGAGAGTACCACTAATGGTACGATTGTCAAACTCAATACCAACACTGGTCAATACCAATGTTAACATTCTTACAACCCTTCCTCGTTACTTCATAAAATATTATGAAAATTTGTAAACTGAAGTAAACAAATAAGAGATTATGAAAATTAGAAAAGAATAGAAAACAGATCATTATGAACATTTAAAACAAGTATCGAGGACATACCATTTCCAGTGGTTAACTGGGACCCGTCTCTCAATGCGGGTAAGCGTCTCACCTCGCTCTGGCTTTGAATCTATGGATGCAATCGCAATCTCTGGGACTGGGTTGAGTTTGACAAACTCCTCAATCCTTTTGGGGTGGTGGTGCTTGAACTTGATACGGCAACTCGCAACAAGTATGACTGGTGTTTTGCGCGGGTGAGAGTTGGAGCCTGTGATTCGACACTTTTCACCGAGCAACATTGGCAACTGTTTCGTGATGCCACAAGCTATGTATCCAACTATGACTTGAGGATAGAAGTTGAGAATGAGACGAACGAGCCAGTCAATACATGGCGAGCACGTGGCCTAGCTAGAAACCTCGGCTGCGATAACCGAACCACCGCACCACCACCAGTGGCACCAAGACCAGAACCGATACAGGCGGCCCAGCCTCCCCCTTCTCCACCACCTCCTTTTGCTTTAAAAGACATGGATGAAGATCTCCTCGATGACCAACAGAACTGACCAGAAGCAAGTGAATTTAGTGATACCGGATGCAAAGGTAAGGCAGATTGCCAAGATGGGCATTTCATCGATGATTCTGATGAGAACCATGAGAATTTCATCCACACCATGAATAACATGATTCACCGCTCCTTGTACACAGGTGGTAGCTCTAAATCTTAACCTAAGAAACAAAAGATGGGGACATCTCAGCCAGGGGGATCCAAAACACAGAGGGAAGGGGTGGAATTCTCAACCAAACATTCCTAAGACAAAAGGGCTCCCTCTTTTGTCACCACACAAATCCACCCTCCCATACACAGAAAACCATGCTGGTAAGGATAACAACAATGTCACGGAAATTCTTTCCAAACCACAAACTCCGAGTAACCCTCTCCCTACCCCACAGCCATATACTCCAACTTTTGCTTGCCAAAAATCTTCTCCCAAATCAGGTCCCATAGGGAACAGGAGCAAAAAATCTAGAAAAAACTCTTTTGCTAGGCACTCTGGACAGTTGGGGGTCAAGAATACCAGTCAATGGAAGAAAACTGTCAAAAACCTAGACTACCTGTCCCTCCTCCTCCCCCTTCTGAAGTGATCGCAAGTTCTGATACCTCTGTTGATGACTCTAACAGGCCACCTCCTCACCACCCACCAAAGGGAGTATCCATGAGGAAGAGTCTCCGCATCCAGGCTCAAGCAGATCCGTCCTCTACTCTGACCAAAGCAAAAACCAGAGCTAGGAACAAAGAGATAGGGAGTTGCAGCAAGTCAAGTATTTCTTTAATCAATAATTTTCCTTATAAAAGACTCGCATTCGAGCAAGTTAGAGACTTATTTAAGGTATATAAGATACAGTTAGGTAGTAATGCTGATGAAGCCACCCATATTATCGAAAATATTCAACGCTCACATAGAGCCTCTCTTGAGAAGTATCTGTATGCCTTGGTAGATAATTCCAGAAAATTAACTGGTACAAACTGAGACAATAATAGAGGGAGGAAACACCTAAGAGATGACCAAAAAAGCAACATCTATAAGAGCTCTTTTGCAGCTGGCCCAATCAAACCAATCCAAAATGGCATCTGTGCATGTACGTTGAAAATCAACTTTAGATCGAGGTATACAAATTGCTAATCAAAAGTTGTGATTAATAAAAAAAAAGGCTAATCACAATTTGTTGCAAATTAATCACAAGTTGATCAAATTAGAAAACAAGTTGTCATGTGCAAATTGCCAATCATAAGTTGTCTTAAATAAAAATAAAAAATAAAAAACAACAACAAAATACCTCGATTTTAAAACATTTGTGCATCATTAACCAAAATTTTATTCGAAGTGTGATTAAATTATCAAAATCTATAGAGATACACTGTTAATTTTGAATAACATATCATGCATTGAATTTAGTTAGCAAGTATTTCTCAAAATCGAGTTGATTGATTGTGATTTTGTAGCTTGGCAAGCATATTGCATGATATGCTTACACTACAATTCAAAATTACTTGCCATTCTAAAATTGCTAATTAGAATAAATTCATATTGTATGAAATAACATATCATGATCAAATCTAATTATCTATAATCGTTCATTACTATCATTACACGTTTGACTTTAAACTGAAATTGTGAATATTCTAATTTCAAGAATTGTATGTCAAATACATGATCCGGGTTGTTAAATATCCTACATATATACATGTGATCGCCTTTTGCGTAGGATTAGATAAATCATGCATACTTTCACAAATTTATCTTTGATATGCATGAATCAGGACACATATGCGACACATTAAATCGATAAATATTATTATTGCTTCCAATGCATGTGCTTAATCAGTTTCAAATTTAACGAATTTCATTGATTTGTCACTTACAAGTGACAACTCTGTTACATTTGACAAACTCACACAAAAATTCACATGACTTTAACCATCAGATTTATACCAACATATTCTTTTGTGAATTTTACATGCATGTCCAGTTTTACATGCATGCCCAATTTGTCATTTTTCACATCTATTGGAAGTGTTAACTTGCTTAAAAGAATCCATGTCGTCTATTGGATTCAATTTTTGTAATGTGATTACATAGTAATTTTCCTCAATTATTGAATTAAAATATATCTTGAATTACATTGTTTATTTTATTGAGGGGAGTGCATAAATTGAGGGATCACTTTTTTAGGGCATGTTCGGCTACCACTGTGCCCGTGGAAAAAAGAATTATTCATACTGAATTTTTTTTTTCCCAGGCGCACAGTGTTTCGACCATTCAAATTGGACCCCAACCCAAGTTCATTCCTATTCTCACCTGGTAGCCGAACATGCCCTTATTGTCTTGTTTTTTTTCTCCCTTTCGTTGATTTCCAAAATGGAGAGAGTGCAAGAGACACAAATACGACATTGGGCAAATAAGAATTTTTGGGTTAAATTGGATTATGCACTTGCTTGTGTGTATGTTTTGCAAATCGTCAAAAGGAAGAGTTTGTTGGCTATATGTAAACTTCTAATACTTTGTTTAACTAAATTTGTAAAACATATATTAATTGAATATAATCATTTACATGATTTAGTGAGTTTGTTGGTTCAAAGCTTTAATTACAAGATCTATAATGAAGAACCAAAGATATATAGGCTCAGGACTTTATTACAAGATTCATTATGAGGAACCAAGGTTCATGAAGTGTTGAATTACAAGATTCTTTTGAAGAACCTAAGAAGTCAACAAGACTTTACGAAGCTATTGAGTTGTAATAATCTAATATTTAAGTAAAGTATATTTGAGACTTGTTGGTTTTTGGAGGATCCGCTTTGAACAATACCAAATCGTATGGAACATATTAAAACTGTAACAAGTCAAAGAGTTCCAATTTGGTTTTGTCTAAGCCGAATGACATCCGTATGAAAAGCTTATTAAGTTTTGTGGGATAAATTGTACTAACCGCCTTGAATGGACATAAACGTTCAGATTAATATTAATTTAAATTAAATTGCAGAAATCCTAATTTTAGTATTTGTACACTCTGTTTAGGACGGATCATTTCCATTAGAACAAATCTGGCAATAAATCTAACTTCCCCACTATATAAAGAGTTATCTCACTTTAGATTTGTCAAGCTAGCCGTCTCTCGCATTTCAAAATGCATTTATTGTGCTACACTTGAAAGTTTTCATTGTTGAATGAGTTTAAATTTCAATATCTTCTCAACAATTTCAAATTCACTTGACTTATCTTTAAAGATATAGTTTAGTGTCTATGATTTAGTTCTCAAGCCTTTCCATCCTAGCCAGCGCATCCTGCTTGTAGGGCGCAAAATGATATACTAGCTAGACCGTTTCTGCTCACATATATCCATAACTGTGTGATGATCCCAAGGGACTCTTCAGCTCGAGCTTCTAGGTTCACCTTGTGCACGAGTTAGGCTCTGACTTTGCACCATTGTTGGGCTCTCGTATCACGAGTTGTATCACTTCTTTTTGGATAATAGGAAATAGGCGCTGACGATGTTGCTCTATCCCGGAGATAGGTTTTTTACGACGAACTCCGTTATCAGCTAGTGTGTCAAATTTCTATAAACTCTATTTTTTTACTTTATTTGTACACACTTGTTTGACTTATCTATTTAAAGGGTTTAACAGGAAATGTTTAAGAGTTTTTGAGACTTATTTAATCATCTTTTAAGTGTCGTTAGGGACTAGAGAGTATTGTGTGAAAACATCTCCAATGTTATTGTTGAAAAAGTTCAAATCATTAATAAATCATAAATATATACAAAATCATACTATGTATTAATGTGAAATACATGTATCACGTAATTTTTGTCTAAAACACTTAAATTCTACAAGCACTGTCAATATTTGTAGATAGTCGTTGGATCCCAATTTATAGTTTTAAGTTATCTGGTGATCTTATCTATAGACCGAGGTGGCTAAGAAAATAATATTTTAAATTCACGTATATTTTGAAAGAACTAAAGCAGTTAACATTATTAAAATCCCAGTTATTCTTACAAATAAAAATGCCGAGATGGTTAATGAGCTTACGGACTTGTAACAGTAACATCAATCTTGTACAAAAGACCTCTGAACTAAATTAAGAATTGATTAAAGTTTTAATTTACAATAGTGGGGACCTATAAACTTATATTAAAATATATATATGGAAGTTAATCTTAAAGAGGAAGCAAAAGTACTGTTTGCATGTTTTAATTTGTTTGAGTTCTTCTCGTAAATTTACAGAGCTATGACGAAGCGTGGTAAAATAAACTAAGGTCAACTTCGGAAAGAAATAAGGTGGATTGAATAAAAAGATAAGTTCTACCACATTGGCATTGGCAGGAGATCTGACGACTGACACACTGACACTATGATCAATCCGATATTAGCAGCCACTTAAGTGTGCCTGATTAGTCCTGAATAGCAACAAGACTTCTCGTAATCTTACGTTGAATAATTCAAAATCCAAAACGGTGAGACTGTTCAGCGACTCATCAGACATTAGGATGGGCCGGTGGTCTAACAGATCGTAGTGCCCTTTCCTCACCAAAAATGTTTACAAAAGTTTAGTTTGTTTGACGTGACGTATTCTATTGGTACACCTGTCCAGTGACAATAGATGGTATAAAAGACGTGAATATCAAATTTGAGTAATCTTCTGTATATCAAATTTGGCACCGAGAAAATCCCGACAAAACCCCTGGATTTGTAGATATTTGTCTTGACTTGGACCACAAATTTTATTGTAGCTGAACTTGTTGACGTTTAAACAATCGTATCACTGCATGTGGGTCCTAATAGAGCAGAAATTGCAAAAAAGAGCTCTTAACTTATACACTGGGTGCAAACAAATAATACTTTTAAGGGGCCCAAAGCGGTGCATCGTTTTGGAGCTGGACTTATACATGCATCCTTGTAAATCTCAGTATTCTTATCACAGAACAAAAATAAAAATGATACTTGCTTATGTCTACTACTACATAACATATAGAGAGAAAAAATGATAACATAATATTAATGAGGTATAATAATAATAATAATAATTATTGCTGTTACTAATAAGCTACTTTATGACCTGACTACATAAAACATTATACTACAGCTACAAGACATGGGACCCAAAGTACAAAAGAAGAACCCAAATAAGAATTGATAGAGAATATATTTGTTTCAAAATAGCAATTCAATTAATATTCTCTACTGTTGTTGAAAGTTTTATTGCTTGATTATATTTTAAAAAATTTATGTACACATACATTTAACGTTTGTATTACTGTTTGTTTTTAATTTTGATGGTTGAGGCCTTGAGGGCCTGCCTGATGCAGAAATTCAATTTGAAGCCAACAGTTGAGAATTATATACATGCAAGGTTGTTCCAGCAAAAGGAAGTTTATATTTATCGCAAAGACGCAAACCCATATCTGCTTTCTAGTGGCACACTGGTAAATACCTACAGAGATAAGCCCCATTTACGTCATTCTACAATTAATTAATGAGTTTCTGAGGAGAGAGACAGACACATCCCATTCGTATGCTAGAGGAGGGAGAGAGAATACAGAGCGACGCGAGAGAGAGACCCGCCTGAACACTTCGATTTCTTTTTTCCCCTCCAAAATTTTGAACCTCCCCTGTCCCATTCCGTTAATTTCGCTCTAATTACAATTCAAATCGACCTCGGAAACTCGATACATTCCAATGGTCACCGACCAAGAGCTGGCGAGCTGCGTGGAGACGTTGCTCCGACAGGTGGCGCCTGCTGTCAGTGCCTCCAACATATCCGTCCCGAATCTGGTACGCCACCTTGAGGCCCAGCTCGGCCTCGACCTCTCCCACAAGGAATCCTTCATACGCAACCAGGTCGAACTTTTACTCGCCCCTCAGATTCCAAAGGACCGTTTTGCCCCTACATTTCAGCAATTTCAGTACCACCACCACTCCAACCTGGCAATTGCCGCGGCCGCAGCTGCTGCCGCCGCCGCTTCAGGTTCGCCTTACCAGGGTCAGCAAGAGTTCTCCTTCAAGTACCAGGGTGCACCAGAGATGGTGGGGGCCACTGCCACGCCTAATGCTGCATCTGTCAAGGCCACAGCGGAGCCGTTGAGGGAAGATGCAAAGCCTGCTGCTGTTTTCGTGGCAGGTTCTAAGGAAAGGTTAGTTCTTTACTCTTTGGTTTTGCTTGGAATTAGGGTTTTGGTTTCGATTTTGGGGGTCCTGTAATTGAATTAAGTGGTTCCGGTAAGTGCCTGGAGGAGTGTATACGGAAAAGTGAAGGAGATAGCTTGGTTGGATGCATAATATTTGAATTGAAAGGACAATGGAGGTCGATTTTCGGCCACTTTACCACCACTTCATTTTCTAAGAGTGGAAATGGAAAGTTATGTGATTTTCCTCTCTTGCTCCTAACAATATGAATGTGGGAATCATTGTTAGTGCAGCATTATGTTAGTTGATAAATTGCGTACTTTTTTATCTTTTTCCCAAATTTAGATTCGACTCTCTATTAGTATTGTAGTACATTTGCCAAATTTAAAATTCAACTCTGGATTAGTGAGGCCATAGAGAGGAAGTGTTAAGATGATGTATCACATCATGCATTAAGATGCCACCTATTTTTACAATTTCATTTGCATGCTGATTTGACAGCAAGCTTTCGGGAAATTGTTTGGATCTTTTCAATGATCTTTTCCACATTAATTTATACACTGTTATACGATTTAGGTTTTAGGGCTTTAGGTCTTCATATTTGGAGGTGCTTATGGCAATATATTCAAACTGAAATTGTATATTGGTGTAATTCTGCTTATAGAGGAGCAAGCCCATTGAAGTTATTTGTTTCTAGGAGGTTCTATTTACAGTTCATAAACTCAAAAGCATGCAGTATATTCTCATGTTTCCAGATTTTTAAACCTTTAATATTGTTATTACATGCCCTCCTGATATTTCTCAATAACTTCTATGCTGATCTGCATATCCTATACATATTATAAAGACTAGTGCATTCTATACATTCTATTGTGACTGCAAATTTAGTAAGTCAATTTTTCTTCTCTTTTCAGTGCTCCAGCTCCTACAAAAAGGAAAGGCGGTCCTGGGGGCTTAAATAAAGTGTGTGGTGTGTCACCTTTACTGCAAGCTATTGTTGGTCAACCCACCATGGCTCGAACAGAGGTACCTTATCCACCATTTCACCAAGGACAGTACCTGTGACTTACCTCAATGTACCAGTGTAGTACCACTATAATTACAACACTGTACCAGAACATTTCCTCTTTTTTTTTTTTTTTTTTTGGTCATGGTACTGTGGATGTTAGATCCATGCTCAGTATACACCAACTGGACTACTGCTGGTTCATTCTGTTAAAAGTCCTATATGATGCTGTTTTATTTAAGTGTGTATATTTTCACACAGATTTTTGTCATTCATTCATTTATTTATTTAACTTTTGGTTCAGATAGTGAAGCATCTTTGGGCATACATTCGCAAAAACAACCTTCAAGATCCAAATAACAAGAGAAAGATAATCTGCAATGACGAGCTTCGCCTTCTTTTTGAGACTGACTGCACTGACATGTTCAAAATGAATAAGCTTTTATCCAAGCACATTACCTCCTTAAATGAGCCTTCAAGTAAACACACGCCCTCCCTGTTCTACCATTGCCAATAACAAGAACACATGCTGACAAAGTGCATTTATTTAATTTGCTGCAGGAGAAGTGGGACCAGAATCGAAAAAGCTGAAGGCAGCTCTTTCAGCCGATGTGGTTTCATTTGACAGTACTGGAATTGATAAGTGTCCAATCATGATATCAGATGCTCTTGCTCAATTTCTTGGCACAGGAGAGAAAAAGATGCTTCACGCAGAGGCCTTGGGTCGTGTCTGGGACCACATCAAATCCAACCATCTTGAGGTCAATTCCTTGTTGTGTTTCCTTATTTATTATTATCTATGCTGTTTGAATCATGTCATAGGATCAAATAATTTATGTGGCTATAAATATTAAACATGATTATATACAATTTCCTCCCTGAAGTATTGTGATGAGGGTATTGGACTATTTCATACTTGTTGAGATTTTTAGCTACTATTATGGGTATTGTGCTGAGATTATTATCTAGGAAGGTTATCTTTGTAATTGTTGCAATTTAATAGGACTATATTCTGTAAACAGGATCATGGTTAATTTGGGTGTGCTTTTGTTGGTTGGTGGTAGGTTAGTGGAACTCATGATGCAACTATCAATTACAAAATGACTTGTAGTTTTTGCATATTATTAGGTTTAGGGAAATTTTATTAAAACTAGTATTGATGTATGAAACTTGTGGTTGTGGGTAGTTAAGAGTATGTTGCACTTAATGTGGTAGATGGATTTTGCTATAGGCTGGTGAGCTTCCTGCTCTACCTCTATAATTCATTTAATACTAATTTAAACAATATTTTGGGGTTGAATAAAAATTTAGGATCCACAAAATGCTATGGTGATATTATGCGACTCAAAACTGAAGCAACTGTTTGGATGTGAGAGTGTATCTGCTTTGGGCATATCTGAATTGTTATCTCGGCATTGCTTTGCCCTATCCTAACCGTCTTTTCTAATATGTAAGTTTGTTTTATTTCTCTTTCTAATATTATTTTGTGAGGCCCCACTACATTTGACAACTGAGTTTTTGCATATTTGAGCAGATGAAAGAACTCCCAGAGACATCTAGTTGTTCTAACAGCACAGATGACACTTCTGATGTAACAAAAAGATATATGTTATTTTCTTTTTTTGTTTATTTCTTGTCGTGCTGTGTCTTAGCTTACTCATCCAACTTATGGGGATTAGTCATGTTGTAGCTTGATCTAATATGATGTTGCTAGTGAAATACCAATAGCTTCTTACCATGATATTTTGCCTCGAGTATTGTTGCTTGTTTTGTGTGTGTGTGTGTGTGTGTGTGTGAGAGAGAGAGAGAGAGGGGGGGGGCTTGCTTTTATAACATATGCATTAAGGAGTAGTATAACAACATACTGCTAGTTAAGTGTTGCATTAAACACAATTGTGTTGTGTTACTTCCAGGCAAGGACCTATAAAACTAACTTCTGCAGTAAGGCGTAATATAACAACATAACTACTAGACTCAGTAAGATACAAATGAAAGCCTCTCTTCTCTTGCCTTCTATATCTTTTGGTACAATCTTGTCCAGCAGAAGCATGACTTTCTCCTCTACTTTCTGTGACAGCAAAATGTTAAAAAGTTAAAATGCGGTATTTTTATTTTGTTTCTATACTAGAAGGGCCTCATAGCAATTTTTTTTTTTTTTTTTCTCTATGCAAGTCTTGGTCGCGTTGCCAAATTAAAGTTTTTGTTTGGGATTTTTAATTTTACCTTGGAAATGTTGCCAATATTCAACAGGTACCCCAGGATGTGGTGTGCTTTCCTGTACAATATTTGTTACCAGTTACTGCAAAAATATCGAAGTGTATATATATATATTTTGGAAATAAGGCTTTTAAGCCCGTTTCGTTGCAGAAACAATATATAACAATTCAGAGTTTGTAGATAACGGATATAATCGGAGATGACCTTGCTCCTATCCAACTAGGAACACTAACAGCTATAGCAAAACAGAGATATCACAGAACCAACACAAAAGGTCAAAAATACGCGGCTGCTCGCAGTCAGCAAAAGATAACAATGTTTTGCAAAAATAGAAGATAACTAGATCTCTCTCATGCGGTATCAGTCGGGCCCCCACGCTGTGCTGCTTCTATATATATTTTTTTTCAAACGCGAAAAGGAGAAAAATGCTATTGCATGCAATCTAGAAACAATACTCTCTGCGCTGATTATCAAAAACACGTACAAAAACCATATATGGTAATCATTACGATGTTATCTTACTAGTTCTACTAGGTTAGTGATATTTTGATGATTTTGTCGGGCATCTGAGATATTTCATGCTCTGTAGGATAGAAATGATATTTTGATTATTACAGGGGCAAATGTGAAAATCTGCCTTTGAAAATAAAGCTGCTGCGATCTGAAGTTCGGGAACGGTAATCCTGAAATTCCTACTTTTCAAAATCCAACCATCCAACTTTTTCTATGTACAAATCTCAAAATAGTTAGTTTTTTGTGTATGCATCTCGAAACAATTTAACAACTGGATTTGAAAAGACAAGGATTTCAGAGTACTGTTCACATATGAAGCATCGCAGCAGATTCAGATCCATTATTATCTGCTAGTCTTCAATGTTACATTCCATATCTTGTATCTTCTAGGACTACAGTATGTACATTGAAAGGTCCCAAAATGTACAGGCTTTCCAAAAAGAGGAAATGTTAGATATCTTACTTAATCATCAGATTACCCTTGTAGAGATGAGAAGTATGGATATGGCAACCAAGCCCCAAGGGCACGTTATGATCTTTGGACGCTGGGGAAAAATAAAAAATAAAAAAAAATCAATTTTGAGGTATAAACTATTTCTAATAAAATTGTTATCTTCTGTAATATAAATTGAGCTATATTCATTGAACAAACCAATTGACCATCGGACGCCAATATCAAATCCTTCATCTTGTGTTGGTCTAACCACAAAGGTCACATTGTTGTGTAGCATGAGAGCATGTAGCAGGTCGAACACTCCCTGCAACGTAAATGCTTAAAAATAATTACTGATATCTAGTAATATTATTAATCATAATTTCTTATCACTATACCTTACTAAGAGAGAAGGGGTCGAAAGGGGGAAGGGAACCAAAAAAGAATTTGCATTCATCGCATGCCAAGTCCAAGAACTCTTTGACGCTACGATTCTGAATTGCTGAATTCAATCTTATAATCCTCTTCAATGTGTGGAAATCGTCTCCACCCGTTCCAAACATGTCTCCACCCTTTCCAAACATGGCCTTTGTGCATGTTTGTGCACGTTTCTTTTTATTGAATTGTCGGCATTGCATCAAACAGATTGTTTTTGCCTGATGTTTTGTGTGAGTTGTTAGGTTCGGGTAAGAACACCAATTTCTCACGGTCAGAGACATTTTTAGCAAGTTTTTAACGTGTTAAGATGACAACGATTAGCTTAAAGAGATATAGTATATGGAAGTTTAAGCTAGAGAGCATAGAATTTGATGTTATCAGGTCACTATAACAGAAGAAAAGTATTGTGCAATGGGAAAGCAATGCTACCTTAAGGCGCTTTCATGCAAGCTAAGGATCCTCTCTCATACCTCTTCAAACAAAGTACCTTCTATAGACTATAGGTATGTCCTTTAGTCTAAGAGTTTAAACATTTTTTTTGCTAATCAAATTCCTTTGCAACAGAGTTGGATTATGCAACTAAGACCTTGCTCTAATCCCTGCCTTAAGGACCACTATTAGTCCAAATTTGGGGCTGATGAGTTGGAAAGCTATCTGTGTACAATCTGATCATTTTAGTTCTCTAAATGCAGTTGGACTATTTTCCAATTTATTTTCCTACCCAAGATTACTGGGAAATCATTTTAGCAGAAAAAAGAAGAAAATAAATTAAAATCAATATTGTAACCGTATACTTTTTACCTTTTATCTATAATTAATGAAGTGATACAATGACAATCAAGATAACCCATAAATAATTATCAAATGAAAATAATGAAAATTGCATAAATGTTATTATTGTTGAGGAGGGTTCAAATGCACTCTATCTTTCAAATCTTTTTTTTTTTCCGTTTTCAAAGTATGAATAGTCAATCCAAACCGTTAGATATGATCTATATATTAAGATGTGCTTGGAGACAAAATTTTAAATTTTTTGGAATTTTTTTACTATTTATTAAGCCACTTGAAAAATCGCTGATTTTACATTTTTTTGGACCATTGCATCAGCGATTTTCAAAGTGGCTTATAAATAGTAAAAAAATTCCAAAAAATGTAAAATTTGGTCTCCAAGCACATCTTAATATGTAGATCGCATCTAACAATTCGGATTGACTATTCGGACTTTTAAAATAGAGAAAAATAATAGAGTGCATTTGGGTGCATTTGAACCCTCCCCATTATTGTTTGGGTATGATGTGTATCAAGCTTGGTATAATTTTGAAATTATTAAGTCATCGAACAAAAGAGTAAAAAAAAAAAAAAAAATTCTTAAACAATTTAATTTTGGATAGCTATTTGATTTGTTGTCACGTTAATTTGTCAAAAAAGTACATCATCAATATAACATATTCCATTTTTTAAATGTCTCTGTCTATTATGATTGCCGAGTAATTTTTTATATTTTCTAAACTTCTTTTTGCCTCTTAGAATTTTAATATTTTGGCATGTTTGATGTTTCTTTAATACATCTATTAGCAGCCTTCTTGACTTCTGGACTTCTGGTGTTACAAGCAAAGAATAGCCCCAAGTTATGGACGATTATCATGAGTTGGGCAAGGAGAGCCACGTTATGAGGTGGATTCCTTGTGTGAGTGACTAGGGCACGTCAGCATCCTCGAAGGATTCTAATCACGCTTTGAAACCTAACAGTGACCGGACAAATTGTGGGGGCCCATCTCACCGCCCCTAAATTAACTACTGGCCCGATTAGAATGTTTAGCGAGACCCGGACTCTGTATCTCCATACTTGGGTGCTGGATCTAACATGTCCCGGAATTATATGGTACGCCATTTGCGTCATTTTATTTTTCAATGTATACGGCTCTTCACTCTTCACTAATTATTATTATTACGTACTTGTGTATTACTACCTGTTTTATAATTATTATTTTTTATGGAGTTATGGATATCAAGTTGTTTCTCGCATAGGAAAGTGAGAAAATCTGTAGAACGGAGTTAACATATTTAGAAAAATGAATAATTTTAGAATGGGACGTACGTAACTTTATAATTATTTTGAATCTTGTTTTATATTTTTCATATTTTGAAAAAAAAAAATTTACTTTTGAAAAAAATTTAGATCAAGTTCTCCTTTAATCACATGTGGCTCGATGTAGAGAGTACAGGCAGATTCACATAATATATACCTTGATTTTTTTTAAGATTGTCTTAACATCTCTTACCTTGAATTTTGAAAACAAAATTTCTGATATACTGTTGGGCTCTTACCCTACTTAGAAAATTACTTTGTTCTATCATGTTGAGTCAAAATTCCCTGTTGAGTCCGTACTAAAAATTTTTATTGTGAAATCCACAATAGTACTTGATTAGTTAATAGGTTTGAATCCGATTATTCTTGATCTCTTGCTCTATACATATAGAAATCTTGAATCCATCCCTACCAATGAGAATGAACCTATCACTGTGTCAAATAATTGAAACTCCTTGGACTTGAGCTCTCAGATTTTCTTCTATAATGGTCTACACATTAAATTTTCACCAGGTTTGTGCACCACTATCGTCAAGTCGCCTGCGTGTTGGTTCGGAGTGGAGACTGTTTAATTTATAATCACCTCCCAAGTTTTGACAAGATTCAAAGTGATAAAAAGTTATGAAAAGGTACTACAATTTGAGAGCAACAGGCCAAATGCTCGGCGCCTTTCAGCATTCACAAATTATCGTATTATCAACTGTCAAGTGACAGCCTGGTACTGTAAGGCTCTCACTATAGATTTGAGATGGCTTTGGATGTATAAACAGTGACATCATTTTTCATGATTTCGAATAGGAAATTAAGCTAATGGCCTTTTCTTTTAGCAAATTAAAGGGAGAATGACTGAATGACCTGTGGTTGCAATTAGTGTTTTAATATTCGGTCTATTCGGCCAAATATTCGTATTCGGTTGGAAACCGAATAGAAAATGAGTATTCGGTCCAATATTCGGTTTCGAATATTCGGCCAAATATATTTTTCTGCATATTATCTATTCAGCTGAATATTTCCGAAAAGAAAATAAGAATCCGAATAAAAACCAAATATGAACCAAATATTTCTGAATAGAGAATAAGAACTGAATATTGCTGAATATGAACCGAATATTTTCAAATAAAGAATAAGAATCTGAATAAAAAAAGAATAAATTATAATTTCATTTATTTAAATTTGAACTTATGTTTTATTTATGCTTATTTGTAATGTTTATCTATGTTTATTAGAGTTAATACCTATGATTTTTCATTTGAAAATCTGAATAAAAATCCGAATATTCGGCTGTATGGCGTATACTGTATATTCGGTATTCGGTGGCTTTTTAAATACCGAATAAGAACCGAATATTAAAACACGGGTTGCAATTGTGGACAGTAATTCATCGATCTCCTGCTACTTGAAATTTGCATCATTATTTCATTTTGAAGAAAGATTGGGGAACGTGGTCTTACAAATTCAGAAATTAAGTACTCTTCTAACATTCTCTGATCCAACCGATGCCAAAAACTGGTAATTGTGCATGGAATTCATAAAAGGATCCCACAAAATCGCAAGGGAACATGCATGAACAATGAATTGTTACCTACAAGCCCTACATGCACAAAGCACAACAGATATACTTGGACTCAAGAAACAATGCTTTTGAAATTGGTGATATAGAATGGTGATAAACTGATAATTGATATGGATGGTGGTGTCTGAACTGTGAGATTTGGCCTCTATTTGCTTGCCCATATCACATCATATCGTCTAGCAATAATCTACATAATCCTCCACCTCCCCCATTCCCTCTTTTTTCACTATTTGACATGAGATCTCACCAAATTTCGAGACTCTTTATCAACCCACCACCTCACATCCCTCGGAACAATTGATTTTACGATTTTAAATAGTAATCCACCATCAGTCCCACCGAATATTAAAAAAAAAATTGTATAGGATTACAACCGCAACTGAAATGTATTTGTTATAATTCTTACCAATTTATATTTCATTTACTATAGAAAATAATAAAAATATAATATAATTTGAGCACAAGATAAGTATTTATTATTTACACTCATTAAATTTATTTCTATTTTCCTGGCATCTAAACAATTTAAACTGAAAAAAATTGAAAAAAAAAACTGTATGTTGTTATATATCTTTTTTCTTTTTAGTAAATATTGAAAATCAAGTTACCCAACTATTTAATACTCTTATTATTACAACAAATAATTTCTCTCATCTAGATTTTATTCCACATTAAAGACCATGTGTTTTTACCACTATACCAAATACTAGTTCTTTCTATATTGTTATAGTTAATACTCGTTAATTTGTAGCCGATTATATTAAGTTTCATGAGTAAGCGCTCAAAGTATTTGATTTTTCTCACATATTATATTCATCCTTTTGATTTGGAAATTAGCTTTCTAGGCATATTAATAAAGCTGACCGACAAAAGTAACCATAAAAAGAGACATAAATCATGCAAGGCGCAAAGCGAAAAAAATATATAACTAGAAAATTAGAAAGAGTTTAGGTAGAAGACAAAATGACATGTAGCATAACTAATAGCTAATAAATGACTTGGCTAAGCGATATCAACCGTGAGGTATAACAATTTAGTATCTAAAAAAAACTATAACATAATTATAACGACACAATAACGAATTAATTAAGCAAATTAATATCCAAAAAAAAATATTCCAAGATGCATATAAATTCGAAAATACCAATCCATTTACTAATTACCTGTTATATGCTATATCTACGTCACAAGTAACTGTTATTTTATTATTTGGTAATTCATGCGACTATTTTGTTGCTCGTATAAATTAGAAAGGTTTCAAATGGATTATGATTTTGTGCTCTAATATACTCCATATTTTTTATTTTTGTTTTCAAAGTTCGAACAGTTGATTTGAACCACTCGATATGGTGTTCATAATAAAATATGCTTGGAGATCAAATTTTATATTTTTTTAGAATTTTCTTATTATTTTTTTAGATATATACAAAATCATTGTTTTAAGGAGATTCTAAACCATCCGAAAAAAACGATATTGTACCTATGTAAAAAAATAGTAAAAAAATTATAAAACATAAATTTTGATCTCTAAGAATATTTTATTATGAAAATCATGTTGAGTGGTTCATATTAGTGAATTGAAAACGTGTCGGGTCGGTCTAGTCCGGACCTGGCCGGTCCACAGTTCTCACAGTCCGAGGATCGCATAAGTCTACGGGATAGCACGAGTCGCGTTCGGTGGATCTAATTTGGAGGAGTTGGCCCAAACCCGTGCTAGATCTATGGTCAAAATTCACACGGGTTTGTCCTATCCAGTCCATGATCAGGTTCAGATCCTGCTCCGGGTCCAGTCCGGATCTTTTTAAAAAAAAAACAGTGGACTATTTCTGACCGAAACATGTATGTTTTTTTTTAGTCTGGTCTGGTCCGGGTCTAGACAGGTCTCGAATTAGTGCGGGATGGGTTTGGGCGGGTCTAGTGGAAAAATCTGACCCAAACCCTTGCTAGCCCCGTCTCTTGGGTTAGTCCAGTCCTGTCCAAGGATCTAGCAAGGGTTGGGTCGGTCCGGGTTCAATCCACGGTTTGAATCTGGACCCCCCGAATTTTTTCAATACACTAGTTCAGATTGACTGTTAGACTTTAAAAATGAAGATAAAAAAAAATGGGAATCATATTGGGGCATAAAATTATGGTGCATTTGAAGTTTTGAACCCTCCTCTATAAATTAATACATCTATTTGGCATTAATTATGTCCTGTCATTATATATCTATAAAACTGAGTAATTTCTTATCAGAAAAAAATTATGGGTAATACAGTAGTTGAAGCATCCTTTCACATCTAATTAGTTCCTGTACAGTAAAAGCGTCTTATTTGCTATAGAAGGTATATATATCTTGTAATTTGCTACGAACAATCTTTTGTTGATCTTCACTTCGTAATTTTAGGTAATTCAGTTAAAGTAAATTTGAATGTGAAAAAAAAAATAACAGCTAAAGGAATTCAGTTGCAAATTGTATGTTTTTGAGATAAAACTCGTCGAATTATGTGCTGTCTGGGTCATCATCCCGTTTAAGCAATTTTCCTATGAAAATCACATCAAATAGTTCAGATTGACTATTTAAATTTTGAAAATGAAAATATTAATTCTTATCGCAGACCAATTCACGCTATGCATAGTACCATAGTCTGGCTCGTATTTAGTTTAACACATTGATAACATTTTAAAGTTCATATATTATCTTCTTTGCTGAATACACCGAAAGTTCGGTATGTGGCAGCTCTAGTTTATCATTTAATCAGTTATTAATTCCTCATTCTTTTCCTCATTGTATTCCCATTTTACCCCTCAGACCTCCTATAAGTAGCACCATTTGCCCCCGTGTTGCTTCAACCCCACTACTGGTCCTATCAAGTGTTGAGCTCACAACCCAATACCCCTCAAAAAATTCAGTCTAGCTAATTCCCCGAATTGATCATCCCCATGGCAACAGTTGAGGTAGTCTAATCATTCTTTTATCTTTATTGGCACTTTTCTTGAACTTCAATAGTATAGTTCTATAGAGCTTTGACAGGGTATACCAGTGAACTTAAAAATAAGTTGCATAGAAATGAGATTCTCAGTGTTTTGTTCTCTGCATCCTGGATGTTCCCTAACCTGAAGAGAACAAATAATAAATATATAAATCAATCAATAAAAACTGAAAATAATGTTATTCAGTAAGATATTTCCAGTGAAATTATCAAATGCATGAACCAAAACTTTATCTACAGATCCAATCTGCAACTTCGGCTTTGTCCGAGGAGAACATCAATAAGCCGATTGTTTCTGAGACTGTTGAAGCACCAAAAGAGGAAGCAGTGGCACCAGAACCAGTACCAGCACCTGCAACAGTTACAGAGGCTGTAGCAGATGAACCAAAAGAAGAGACAACCAATGTGGCAGCCGAAGAGGTTGAGGTGCCTAAGGAAGAAACCCCAACCGTGGAAGAGGAGAATCAAGAAACCCCAGATGAAGTTTCAACAGAGACAATAGTGACAACAGAGGAGGTCGCCATTGAAACAACAAACCAGGTTACAACAGAGGTTGTGTCCTCAGAGACTGAGGAGCCAACTTCCGATCCGGCCATCGAAGTCACAGCAGAGGTTCCAGCAAATGAGCCTGAAAATGCAGAGGAGAAAGCACCAGAACAAGAAACTAATACACCGGTTGAAACTACAGTTACACCTACACCTACCGGGGAAGACAAAGTCGAGACTGAGGCGGTACCGGCGGAGACTGTGGAAGCGAGCGAGGACGAGAAGAAGAGTGAATAGAGAGAGTCGATCGGATTGAATGATGTTGAAACTCAGGGAGAATGAGAGGAAAAACTATGCATTGTTTTGGGGGTTTGATTTTGGGTTTTCTGGGTTTGTAGTTTATGTTAGGAAATAAAGGTGGGCTTGTGAGCCCATTTGGGTTTGTTTGTTTCTTTGGGTCGCTGTGTCTTTGGAGGGGTATCTTTGTGTAATTGTGTTGTGTTTCGTTTATGTATAATAATAGTAATTGTGCTACTATTATGATGTTCTCATGTTCAATTAATGGTCCGGTTTGGACAAGACCAAAAAATTCGTGAACACTGGTTTATGATGTTAAGTTGTTGGCAGCATCTTTATAAAAAAATCGTGACTTAGCAGTTAGCACCACTGTCCGTTTTATCTTTGTACAGATGCAACGAGCTTGTAACTCAGTTGCAGGAATCAACAAAAAGAAATAAACTTTGACAAAGAGGAACGCTAATTTGAGATAAAAGCGAAGGAGCTGACAGCAACCAACGCATCGAATGTACAAAGCAATTCGCATATTCATTAACAAAATTCTTAATACAACTCAGCATTTGCCTTATATAGGTGATACAACTTGTAAAAAGAATTAAGAAAAACAATTACAGAAATTATGAATTTAATATACGGTTGCCATGTCAGTCAGATGCGGATCTACTTAGATCCAATGGGAGTCCCATTTAATTTAAAAAATTTTGTATTTATATTTATTTTTCTATATAATTTAGTACAAAATGTCATGATACGGTAACATTGATCCTAGTTTCACATAAATTTTTTATATAATTGATCACTATAATTCAAAATTTTTTATATAATTGACCCAATATGTGTTTGATCTCTATTGTTCGAAAATCTAGCTTTGTAGGCTCCAAGCTGGCGTAACCAACTTCAAACAGATTATGAAAGGTGTCGGAGACGATTCTCTAATTTTCATCTCGTCTTCTCTCCAGTTTCTCTGTGTTTATGATCCTGTGAAGTCCAGCTGTCAGGGATAATGAGCTTCAGTGCCTTGGGTTCTCTTTTAAATGACTGGCCCTCCTGTCAACCAAACTACCTTTTCTTTCCTTCTGCCCCGATGTCCTGACCTTGCTACCCGCTTGCCCTTCTTCTTCCATCAAACTCTCAAACTCCAACGGTTACCTCCAAATCACTGCCACCTCGTTGCAACAGATCAGGGGTGGAGCCAAGGGTAGAACCAGAATTTTTGTCAGGGAGGGACAAAAAAATATCGAATCGGATTTAAACTCATTAACTAATTTAGTACTCGATAAAAAAATAATATTTTGACTTATTTTTTCAACACCTTAACTTATAATTTCTGATTCTATAACTTATAATTAATATTACCAATCATAATTCAAAAAAAATATTTTGATTTTAACACTAAATTTAACCCGAATCACAACTCAAACACTCAAAGGGGGGCAAAAAAATTTCCAGAGAGAGGCAGAGTCGACCGGTACCAATAAATCACCACTAAAACTCGAAATCCAGAGAGGGGCGGCTGACCCCTCCCCCCCCCCCCCCCCCCCCCCCCCTGTGCTACAGTAGATCCGCCCCTGGGTGGAGCCACCCTCAAGCAATGCGGTCAATTGATCTCCATTTATTTTCAATTTTTTTTTGTCCTTATTTTATATATAGTTAAGAGTAAACTGTTATGGATAGAGTAAATTTGATCTCTATTGGCAGTATAAAATTTTTATATGCTTAATTCTCATTCACGTTTGATCTCTATTGTCTGAAAGTCTGACTCCGGACCTGCAACGGACAACATATTTAGTTATTCATTGAGAATTAATAGAAGTATGAAAAAATTCTCTCTAATCCAGATGGAGAAGAAAATGAGTTTTTCATGAATCTGAATCCTGTGCTGCTGGACCAGCAGAGACGCCACGTGCCAAAGGCCGATGCAAAAATAAAAGAAAAATAATTATGATAACTAACATAAAAAAATTAGTCATAAAAATATTAAAATTATAAAGGTATTTTTCATCATTTAAGGTGTAAAAATTATTAGTCGTAGGGCGGGAATTTCACAATATCTCATCACCGCACTAATTACATCACAAGTTGTGCTAAGGTCTAAATTAAAAGGGACCTAAATAGCAATAAATCAAAAGGTAAAGGATTTAAAATGAAAGAACTACGATGATTGACCAGCGATGGAGGTCTAAAAGTTTAGCACGACATTCAAGTTTAAGGAACGATCCGAGAAAATCTAAAAAAGCTCAGCGATCAAATTTAAAAATGCTCAGAAGTGAAGCGTAGATAGGGGTGTAAACGGAGTCGGATTATCCGCTCTCCTGACTATGTACTTGACTTGTGGGATTAAGTTTCTGTATATATTTTTCTCAAAAAAAAAAAAGTTTCTATATATACAGGACAAAGCTATCTGCGATGCATGAATTAGTTTATTTTATTCGCAGGTGGGGCCCAGTCAGATGTCTGCTTTTGGTTTTGCTTGTGATTACTGAGTAGGCGTTTGCTTTGTGGGCCCATGTTAAATTAACTCATTTTCTGAAGATACTAGATAATCAATTGTAATTTTAAATAGACGTATAGTTATTTTTTTCAAGATAGTCAACAATTATCATATTAAAAATATGATAAAATTAATTTAAATAGATTAATTTTGTATATTTAAATTTTTTTAATTAATATTTATATCATGAAACTCATACGATTTAATTATCCAATCATTATTTGTTTTATATCTGTATTCGAATCCGTATCCGTAAACTATCTGTATCCGTTTAAGACGGATTTGGTTTTGAATTTTGATATTCGTTTACTATCCGTATTCGTATTCGTATCTGCTCATTATCCGACGGATGAGGATATGGTATCAGCATTATCCGCTCCGTATCCGCTCCGTTTTCACTCCTAAGCGTAGAGCTTGAAAGATTTTAGCAAGTTCTCGGAAAAAATAAAAAGGAAAATCCTGAAATTTTAGAGATCAAAACTGAAAGTTATAAATTAAAAACAGTTTACATGTTTCAGACCATGTGGAAATATTATAGTATTATACAATACAAGACTAATTCTATTTTATCCTACTGTTTTCATTTAATGTGATAATTTCAGGAAAAAATATGTCATTTTGGCTACTAGACTCGTTATATACTGTACTTTTAAAAATCAAATAAAATGAAATAATAATGCTTTGGCAGAGAGTTATAAGACTCGTGATACGACGCAGTACTAAGAATCGAACTGCTAGAATTGCTTTAAGATTCATACAAATTATTCTATAAGATTCAAAAAATCTCTCCTATAAACATTCAATGGCCTTGAAAACAATGGAAATAAATCTGCTGTGATTCTCAAGGAATCGCAGGACCCTGTGATTTCAAATTTAACCTTTCACTTTTTGAAATACACAAATTTCAACAACACTTATTTTTTATACACGAACCTCTAGACAAATAAATGAATGAATATGGAATAACAGGCTCCTGCGATCCCTTTGGAATCACAACAGATTTATTTCCGAAAACAATGCTGCTACGTGTACCTCTGCTCTGACGAATTTACATCTAATTCCTAATATATACAAGCAGAGACGAATACAGAATTTTAGTCAAAAGAAGACAGAAAATACTAATAATAGCACAAAATTATTTTACTCTAGAATCTCGCGAGTTAAAATAAAAAATGCTAATAAGAGTATAAAATTAAAAAAAAAAAAAAAAAAAAGCAGAACAACTGAAGTGGCGACAACTATCTTTTTTTGCTCTCTAACTTGCTAAAATAGCGAGCCGAGCCGTCTATTATTTCTATTTTGTTTTGTATCCAGCGATATTGAAGTAATTAAGATTACCAGTGCTCTAGTACTTAGGCAAAGTGATATGACTTGATACAAAATTAAGAAGGAAGCCCAGATGTATTAGATTTATTTATTTTAAAAGAGTAAAAATGTTGATTGAATAGAGACGGACGTAGGGGTGAAAATAGAGCGAATTCGAAGCGGATAATGCTAATAGCAAATTTGTATCTGTATTTTAATGAACGGGTATGAATACAAACACAAATAGTAAATGGATATCAAAATTTAAACCAAAGCTACCTTAAACGGATATGGAGTAGATAATCTACTAATACATATTCGAATACGGATACGAAACAAATAATTACCGAATACATGAGTCATATGAACTTTACGATACAAATGTTAATTAAAAAAATTAAGAAAAAAAATTTTAAAAATGAAAAAGAAAATGAAGAAGATGTATGCTGTATGAATCAGTATAACTCAATTTGAAAATGTAATTAATTTTTTGCATATAAAAAAAGGTACGTTATATATTATATGACAGAAAATTAATGAGGAAAGACGGATCCAGTTCAAAATGCTCTTTGAAGTTGGACGTCCGAAGGAATACAAAAATGCGAGAACAGAACAAAAGTATTTTAGTCCCATGACAATAACACTTACGGGTGTACAACGAACGGGTTGATAATATTTTATTAAAATTTGAATCAAATCCGATTATACCGGGTTAAAAAAAATTCTTTATTTGACCCACTCATAATTCAACCCAACCCATCTATTTTTTTATATACGGATTATTATGGATAATGCAGATTAGACAAGTTAAAATTTTGATATATATATTTGTACTATTTTTATTAAAACTAGGTACAAATAAACCAACAGCACCTTGTTAAACAGTCCCATCTAAAATAGATTTATAGCACCCTGTTATACTATTTTGTACTGGTACAGTGCAAGTAATTACCCATGTTATACTACCTGGCAAGCTATTTCGCATGGATGCTTTTAATTATCAGGTATTCTACTGTAGAAATAAAGGGGCTTTTAATTATCCGACCGAGTCCGGATATAAACGGGTTATAAAGAACAAATTCATGACTCAACCTAGAGTAACGAGTTTGTCAAAATTCAACCCGTACCCAACCCAGTAACATCTCAACCCAGGAAAATACGGGTCGGATCAGATGGGTCGGGTGGGTCGACAGTATTTTTGTGCATCCCTGATAACACTCATGCTAAACTACTGAATTTTGCGCTGCGCTTTAAGTAAAGGGGAGCTGTATAATCAGGTACGTTAGGATGGAAGTTAGAATAGCTAGAATAGTGAAATTTAAAAATAGCATATGAGAATAGAAAATAAATATTGATTTTCAAATAAGTATAAAAATGGTGCTATTCGGATTAGAAAAATGTTGTTTTGATTGTAAATTTGAAATAGTGAATAGCTGTAACCGATAAAAAATAGTGTTAACAATATGCTAATTAAGAGGAAAGATAGGCAAGTGGGGTTTCAAATGAATTATCACGATGTGGAGATAACAGAAGTTGTGTCAATTTTATAATTTCGGGATTGTGTTAGCGGAAATCCGACAATGAACCATTTTTTTCTCTCTTCACACTAACCTGAGAATAACACTATTCCTTTGAGCTATTCGATGTTTATATGGTTCAAGAATAGCACTAATTCACTATTTTTTGTTTTTCTTATATGAATTAGCTCACTATTCTACTAACCCAGCCAAAAGTTGGGCTAGCTACTATTCTCAAATTTGAAATTAGCTCTATTCTTGCTCTATTTTTTGTTTCATCCAAACGTATAAGAAATAGATAATAACAGTTATTCTAACTATTATGAATAACAAAAATGTTGTTTGAATGCACATCGTTATTCCGAATAGCCCATATTTTAAAAAAGTTCTTATTCTAACTATTCTTATTGCATCCAAACATACCAAAGATCAACCAATCCGCCTACAGGAACAAGAGATTTGGATCTAAACTTTTTTTATTATTTCTTTTTGGACCGTGGTTTTAATAATTCCTGGGCCAGGTGTAGGCATCCTCTTGATCCAGGAATAGACATATGATACAAATTGTAATGGGTCTAAAAAATATATATTAAATTCAGGAGTAGAAACTTGTCTATCTCTAACTCTTGGGTCTCTTTAAAGGTATGTTCGGCTACAGCAACAAAATTACTGTTTACGTAGGAAAAAAAAAAATTCACTCATATTGGATTTTTTTTTTCCACGTGAATAGTAATTTTCATTTCAAAAGTTTTGAAATCCTGTACCTATTCCCTTTCCCCTCATACTGCCGAACAGGCCCTAAGTCTGTCCATGTATACAAGTAGAAAATTCTAAGCATCAAATAAAAAAAATGGTGCAGGAGTAGATCTTGTTTGTATATTTTTTTTATGAATGACCAATATATTCTAACTTGACTCAGACATATCATATTTAAACGATGAAGAATACATTTCAAAATTTTAATTTTTTAATTTAGATATATGTTAAATATATATATATATATATAAATGGATATATGTTAGAAGAGGAGGGATCAAATGACACCATTTTTTGGTGACATGGAATGACACCGTTCATTTTTAAAGTCCAAACAGTAGATCCAAACCGTTCAACTTGATGGATATGTTAAAATGTGCTTACAGATCAAATTTTATATTTTTCTGAATTTTTTTTTGGTTTATTTAGAGGGGTTCAAAAATTCAACGGTCTGAATATAGCGATTTTGTTAAATACTTAATAAATAGTAAAAAAATTCAGAAAAATATAAAATTTGATTTCCAAGTTACTCTTAATATATTCATCATATTGAACGGTTTGGATCGACTATTTGGATTTTGAAATTTCAAAAATAGACATTGTCACACCATGTCACCAAAATAGTGGTGTAATCCGATCCCTCCTCATGTTAGAATTATCAAAAACTTGAAATTCCATTCACGATTAAAAGTTTAAAACAGGTGCTATAGGTTGCCTTTATGGGCCAGATATCAATGCGCCACTATTGATGGTTGAAGTTAAAAAGAGTTCCTGTCTTCCTGATATTATTCGGCTCTTATAAATATAAAATCTGTATATATCACTGCCACTATAATTAGTGAGAAACTGAGAACCATGCTTTTTAACCTAGATTTGGTATCACTATCAGAATTAGTGACCCTCTTCCAAAATAATATTCTGTGATATCATAGTACAGGCTGGGACCCTTTTTTTTTTTATTGAAACTGGAGGTTGTACAAAAAGAGTCCTAGTCTACAAATCTACAATAATTGAAAAGGCAGAATCTACCTAGACTACGATACATGAAAATAAAACTTGAAATTTAAAAAACTACAATTACCAGAATCCCAATACAGATACTAACATAAAAAACAAGGCCTGAAAATAGCCGGATATGACTGTCGCTTGCATAGTAAAGAAATTGCGATCAATTGCTGTTGCCAGCTGAAGATCCTCTCTGAAATTCGGAAATAAATCTGCTGTGATTCTAATGGAATAACAGGGACCTATTATTCCGATCTCAGCCATTCAAAGTGTTCTTTGCACGAATCTCAATGAAAAAACTTTTTCATACACGAATCTTAACAAAGTTGAATGGTTGGGATCAGAATAACAGGACCCTGTTATTCCATTGGAATCACAGCAGATTTATTTCCCTGAAACCCAGTCCTAGCTTATTATTGGTTTAAGTGCATTTTCCCAACTTGGCGAAACTTGGGTTTATTTATTTATCCTTTGAGGCCACTTTTGGGCTTTGAATTGGTGGGCCTTTTATTACTTATTTGCTTGGGAATTTGAATATCCATAACCAATAACAACTAGACTGTATGAGTTGATTTGTCCTTTATTATTATTATTATTATTATTATTATTATTATTTAAATCTTCACAAAGGCTGCGAACTCGTGAGAGGAAATCAAACACTCGATCTTTGAATAACTAATAGTCATATGACTTTTTTCTAATTAACTACGCTGCCTCTTGTTTCTCATTGAGTTGATTTGTCAAAGAATTATATACTTCACAACAATTTTATGTTTGATTTCAACGTCTTAAGATCTGTCGTATCCAGCAGTGTTTTTTTCGCATTTGAATAAGATCACTATTTTTAATATTCTTGAATTGGCGCTTTAGCTGACCTCGAGTCAACCCCTAGTAACCAATCCACTTGTGACCTCTGAAATCTCTGTCAAAAGAATAGGCGACCAGTTTTTTCCACTGGTTTTCTTCACAGCTCGCAGCTTTCCAAATTTCCCTGTCATTTTTCAGAAGAAAAGTCTGAAAAAGAATGGTCTGTCTATATCTCCCCGGTGAAGTCTGTTTTTTTTCTTTTTATTATGGTTGGCAGCAAATATATTGATAAAAAAGAAGATTTATTTACAAGTTCGAAATCTGTTAGGCACATCATTGAATTTTCATTTTCAAGATTGTTTTTGTCACCACGAGATATCTATCGAAAAGACCAAAAGTATGTTTTGTTGCAACATGTTATGTTACTTTCGTTAATAATCTTTCGTTATAGATTATTAGTAGAAATGTTAAGAAGTGCTATCTTATGGACAATTTGATTGAAAGGAAATAGAATTTGTTTTAATGATTTTAATCCTTTATCAATTAAGAGTATAGCTACTAAAACTATTTCTTTAACTACTTTCTGGTGTCAAGCTAGTGCTAATGATTAACTTCTCAAATTAAGTCTAATGATGCCTTATGATGTTAAGAACCTACTAAAAATGTTAACAGAAGAAAAAGCCAGCAGTTCAAACACAAGTTAGGTGGTGGACCTTCTGCTGCAAATTGACAAGGAGGATTCTATAGTGGAAACCAATTTGTAGGATTCTGGAGTTGGCAGCCACCAAAATCAAATGTTTGGAAAAGAACAGAGTGATGAGGATTAAGTTGATTATTAGTGCTTTACTTGATTTGTTTTGTGTGTGAATTTTCTAAGTTAGATATAGTTAGCTTTTGTGCTTTTCAGACTAGTATTGTTTTGCAATATTTATAATACTATATGTGTTTGATATTGATACATCTTTTGGTTACCATGTTAGGCTTTTAGTTTCTATATGAAACCGGTGGATATCTCCACTACTTTTAAAAATGTTATTTTTGTTATAGGTTACACTCGTAATTAATTAAAAAATACAAGAAAGAATTATTTATAGAACTATGATTAATAGCGAGAATCAGCTCTTGATTTAGTGGTATTCTCCGTGTAAGAGGTTGCAAGTAGGGCTGACCCTAGTGCAGAGTACTCAAGGCGACCGTTCCGAGCCCTAAGATCCAAAGAGCCAAAAAAAATAGTATGTATATATATAAAAAATTAATCTGTTATATTAAAAGTAAATAAAATATTAGGGCCTAAATTTTGTATAGATAAATGATTCAATTTTTTTTATAAACATGTATGATCTATTGGCATATCAATAAAAAAATGAGAGCTACTAATACACTTCCATAAGCACTTCAACACTATTATGCTTAAAAGTCGTTTTTGTATTTTAAAAGTCTAAATAGTCAATACAAACTATTCAACATGATATCCATATTAAAACGTGCTTGGAGACCTAATTTTATATTTTTTTTAAAAAAAATTTTACTATTTTTTAAGGTTGGTAGAAAATCATTGTTTTTTTGGTCTAGAGTCTTCTGAATCAATGGATTTTCTATCTATCTTTAAAAATAGTAAAAAAAGTTTCAAAAATTGTAAAATTTGATCTCCAGTTACGTTTTAATATGAATATCATGTTGAATGGTTCAAATCGACTGTTTGGACTTTGAAAATACAAAATAACTTATAAGTATATGGCGTTAAAGTACTTATGAAAGCATGTTAGCCGATTTCATAAAAATATTATTTTTTATTATATATAATAAGCCCTAACTTTTCTCTCTCCCTGGGTCCAAAATCTTTATGACCAACTCTGATCGCGGGTTCAAAATCTCATTTCTTGTGAATTTTCATTATAGATTACTTTAAAAAAAAAAGAATTTCTAGTGTACCCATCAAAATTTTCAAAATAACTAATATCCTCATCAAAACATTGAAATTTCTTATTTCCCTATTCTAAGTTGAAATCCTTTCTTATTTCCCCATGTGTTGATTAAATTTGAAATTTTAAGCTAAATTTATAGTTTAATTTTATTTTAAAATTGAAATGTCCATTTTACCCTTCTTCTAAAACTGAGATCTCCTTTTCCCTTTACCCCATCTTTTATTGATAACCAGTTTATTGAGAACTAAACCAAGAACCTAAGAGACTAAATCGTTGTAGAGTCAAGGGTCATTGTACGTCGTCTGGAGCTCTGCATATATAGTGCTTCACCATTTTTCTGTGGCTGAGAACCATACGGTGAATTGCGGTTCGTCCAGTTCCATCTCCTTCTTCTCTACAAATTTACAATTCGATTCTATCTCCAACCTCAGTTTTTTGGTAAAAGATATCCATATGCTCTTTGACTCGGTCCACTTTTGTCTCTTCCCAACTCCTCCATGTATTCTTCCGTGTTTGTTTCCCATTTGGTATTTTATCATGAAGACAATCTCCCCCCTCCTCGTTGAGCAATTTCTCACCGCCTTAATTTGCATTTTCATTTGATGCCGGCTTAAAAAACCGTTAAGTAAGAAATATAGCTAATGATTATGCCAAGTAATAAAAGAAAAAGTTGTCCCAATTTCGTATTTTTATTCAGAGCAATCATGGGTTAAGAAGAAAGGAACAGTTTTAGAAGGGGGTAAAATGGACCTTTCAACTTTAAAATAAAATTAAACTATAAATTTAGCTTAAAATTTCAAATTTAATCAACACATGGGGGAAATAAGAAAGGATTTTAATTTAGAATGGAGAAATAAGTAATTTCAATATTTTGATGGGAAAATTGGCTATTTTGAAATTTTTGATGGGTACACTAGAAATTTTTCCTAAAAAAAAACTATGACCAATAACATATAAATATATAATGCTTCTAATTATCGAAACGGTAATGATAAAGAAAGTACAACAGTGGAATATATTTTACATAGCATGACCCTTTTAATTTCTAGTTATAACTAAAACACAAGTGCTTGTAGTTATCGAAACAGTATTGACAAAGCATGGACAACAGTGGAATATACTTTTACATAGCATGACCCTTCTAATTTCATGACAGTTGCCGTTGTTAGTTTTTAAATATTGTAGTTATTTTATGACGATTGTTTTCTCTACGTTAATAAACCCTCTTCCCCCTTTATAAATTGAAAATTGAAAATTTTTCTTACATCAATATTTTTAACCCCTCTAATAAAATAAAATCAAATTAGACTCGTTAGATATTTCAGCCCCAATTTTTTTTTAAAAACTTTCATAGAAGCTGCGAAATTGTGAGGGGAAATTGGACTCTCAAATTTTGGATACAACAACTCTAGAATTTTTTTCTAGCCAATTGTGTTACCTCTCCTTTCTCAAAGCCCCAATTTTAATTTTCTATTTACTTCCCTATTTGGCACAACGTGTTATTTCTAGTTTCTTATCTTTGAGGAGGGCTACAAACAAAATTACGAATTCGTAACTCATTCGGTAATTAATCACTTTAACTCGTTCATTTATAACTCGAGTCAGATCAAATTTGAATTGACTGACTCGTTTAACTCATGAGCTAAATTAAAATTGTATTTCATAAAATGGTAAAAGGAGGGATTATGATGAGAATAAGACCCTATTTATTCATGCTCTAATTTTTTTAATGTAATTTTGTAACAGGACAACAACTTAAATTATAATACACCGTATTATGGATTGAGAATGACTATAACTAGGAAGATTGACTGGGTCAAACGAGTTATGAGCCAATTCAATTTGATAATGAGCTAAATTCGAGTTACGTTTTAAACTAATTATTGTCTTTTCAACCCGAGTTAACTTGCTCACCAATTTAATAAGTTGATCTTGAATTGGTGGTAACTCACTTATTTACAGCTCATTTAGAACTCTTGTCTCTGAATTTGATTCTACACAACACCTAAATTTAAGATCTGTTCTACACAAGGAGGGGAAGAAAAAAAACACTGTGCATAGAGAGGTCTCACCTCAGATCAAACCTGATCGACAACTTCACCTACTCCAGAGAAGAATCAGAAAAATAACAAAAATGAATGAATACTGTGCAGAGGAGGACAGAGGAGGGCAGAGGTTAGAGCCGTATTAATTTTTTACAAGAACGTTTAAATTCTAAATTAAAATGAAAGAAACTGAGAATACTGTGCGGTTCTCATCCCATTTCTTTCCATTCTTTTCCTGTTAATATCGTTTCATCTCCCATATGAAGTAACACAACGTTGTGATTTCCGAGGCTAGATCCTTACGTAGTCCAATCACTCCTGGAAAAATTAGTGCCAGACTGCCAGTCAATTATTTACATCAAGATTCGCTTATATGATCTCGGACCAACGGCACAGATTTATCGTGGGGACGGGATATGCCTGAGAGATCTTATTGGGGCATTCCCCATTGACTTGATCATGACTCGCTGAGTCGCCGGTTGTGGGGTAAATAAATAACCCACTTAATTTCTAAAGCGTCTTACAGAATATTATTATATTAATACATATCTCAATCATTAAAGGGAAAAAGGTTTACAAAAATCCATTTCTCTGTTCAAAGTTTCGAGTCGTTTTCAAGGCAATTGGGCCTGTGCTAGTGTGTTTCTCCTTCAACTTAGAATGTGTGTGTGAAGAAGGAATAATAAGAGAAAAACAAAATTCAAACTTTTTGAGTTGCCATTGGTCCGTGGGAGTCGTTTTCTTCGGCCTTCCAATTTAGACCAGTTCTCGATGGAAAATGAGTGGTTGAGCACAATAAAATAATAATAAATCTCTCCGTGTCCCTTTGAAGTCGCCATTCGCCAAACACGGATCCACGGATCCATTGTAGCTCCATCTGTATGAACACGCATGTGGCATGATCGTTGTATGGTAAATAAATTATTTGGGTTCGGTTCGCCAGGTTATAAATTCATAATTTGAAAATAATTCAAATATAATTCGGGAATGATTCGAAATTATCTGGACCAGAGACCTCAGTCATGCAAGAGAACCAAACAAAATATCAAAATAAATGTTGTGGCAAAAATTCAGAAAAATTAGCAAATAACTCGTAAAATTCACGCCTTATTCGGATTTAATTCGGTCAAAATTTAGTCAACCGAATAATTCAGTATCACAAAAAAAAAAAAATTATTCGGGTTTAATTCACGAATCCTGTGACTATGACTGTAAAAGTTGGTAATACGAGCATAGTGACAATTGAATAATTCAGATTCAGTTCGGCAGGGTTAAAAATTGGTAATTCGGGAATGATTCAAAATTATCTAGATCAGATATTCCAGTTCGATAAGAGAGCAAAAATAAAAATAAAAAATGTTTTGAAAAAAGTTCGGGAAAAATTCGTATAATTCGGTGAAAATTCGTAAAATTGGTGAATTATTCGCAAATAATTCAGTCAAAATTCGATCAACTAAGTAATTCGGTATCACCAAAAAAATGAATTATTCCCGAATAATTTGCAAATCTTGTGATATACAAGTACGAGCACTAGAGTATTATTATAGTGGTCATATGATGTTGTAATTTCATTTCGTTTTTGTGGTCCGATATTACGAATGTCAAAATGAAAAGAAAAGAAATAAACAAACGAATGTAATGTTTATGTGCTAATAAATTAAGCGAACTTTGTCAAATCTTATGAAAAAATAGATGACACAAAAAATATACAGTTGCCAAAATGATTTACAAAAGGATAAACAATATTAGACTAACTCTTTGATGATGATACTTGCAATCTAATTCATATTTTATCTAACGATACATTGATGAAAACTCTTCTTTCCAAATTGTTTTATTACATTTAAGTCACAGTATTATCAAAAGAGAATCAATATTTAGTGTAGTAATAAAGACAATGTTTTATGTATGAAAGATCGTAGGATCAAAATTTGGATGAGAAAATTTCTTGTAAATATTAAATGGGTAAATTTCGCTGGAGATCACTAAACTTTGTTATTTATCACGAATTAGTCACTCAAGTTTGATTTGTCCATTTTGAGTTACTCAACTTTGTTATTTGTTCCAATCAAGTCCTTCTGTGCTTTTTCATCCAAAAATTTAACAGAATATTCTTATTCCGTCCAAAAATTTAACGGAACATACTCATTCCCTCCAAAAAATTAACGGAATTAGCATATTCCATCCAAAATACTAATGAAATTAGCATATTCCGTTAAAATTTTGGATGAAAAAAATAGAAGGGCTTAATTGGGACAAATAACAAAGTTGAGTGACTCAAAAGGGACAAATTAAAGTTGAGTGACCAATTCGTTACAAATAATGAAGTTTAGTGACCTACAGCGAAATTTACCCATATTAAATTGTTGGATTATCTTCTTCAAAAATTAAATGGTTCGATTACTTGATCTCCATTATTTATTAAAAGAGGAAAAAAATTTACCAAAAGAAATGATGTGCGTGTTTAGGACCATTAAATTTCTTATTAAAAGTAACACATGATTTAGTTGGATACTTGGATACTATTATCTTTAATAATGTTTTTGTGCTATTTAAAAAAAAAAGTTAGATCTTTAGAAAGAAAAAAAAAACTTTTTGTGCTATTTATAAAAGTCTGCTAACTGAAACACGGCATGGCCGGGTTGTTTCCATTGCAATACAACTTCGTATGCGCTGGAAAGAAAGCACGGCTTCTGGGTCCCACTCTCAACTGGATAAATCCTACGTGGCACACCGGTGAGGGACAGCCGTTCTCTCCTTCCACACTGTATCAAGTTAATTTGGTGCTCCTTTCTTGCGCAATCCATGCCACAAAATTCTGTCATATTCTTTATATTTCTCCAGTGTTTTTAAAAACATATTTCTTCCCTTATTAGATTAAACGATTCACACATTCAAATTGAATAAAAATTGCTATTTCCAATTGAATTCAAAGATAAACATATTCAAATTCATGAATAAACAAGATCCATTGAAAAATCTAGTCCAAAGAAAAAAAAAAAAATAGACAGCTACCTATCCCTGCGGCATTGTAGCTTTGCCTCTGGATATTACCATAGTCTACAGATTGATTAAATAAAGAGTGAGGTACTGTATTTTGCGTTGAAAATTTATATCATTATTTTCAATATTTAAATAGTCTATTCAAAATTTTCAAATAATCTTTACTTAAAAATATATTTGCAGACTAAATTTTATATATTTTTGTATTTTATTTTTACTATTTCCTAAATAGGTAGAAAAATCACTTGGATTTGAATATTACGGACCATTGAAAAGCCATGGTTGTCTATTTATTTTGAAAATTAGTTTAAAAATTCTAAAAAATTCAAAATTTGCTTTGCAATTATATTTTTATACAGAGGTCATGTTTAATAGTACGCAACATCTGTTTAAATTTTAAAAATAGAGATATAAATTTATAGTATGGATCAATCCGTCATATGTATATTTGTCATAGTCTCATTTAAAATCTGTATCCTCTCAGGTTTCCAAGACTATTGCAAGAAAATAGATATCGGATTCCGTTTTATTTACAATTCCTGCAACTCAATTATTTGATCAAAAGATTATTGAATAAAAAAAATATTTGATCAGAAGATTCAAAACTGTAAGAAAGAATTGTCTTTTTTTTCAGCCTGCTAATCCATTTATTTTGTCTGAACATATGTTTCAAGCTGGCCCAACAAAATGGGTGGGCCCACTGGCAGAGAGAGCATTAATTGTTGGTTCCCCAGAGAAGAGTCCCCATGTGACCCTGGGATTTGTTGGAGCCAGGCTGTCATTAGCTAAAGCCTAAAAAGGCGGGATTCCAATCTGCTCCATTTCTCAAGAAAAGGAGCACCTCCTTTTCTTCAATCCGAACCGTTTAAAATCGATCAAACGGCTTCAATTACTTTTTTCATTTATATCAATATAATCTATTAAAATGAATCAGATGTAATTGGAAGCGTTTGATTGATTTTGAACGGTCCAAATTGAAGAATAGGAGGATGCTGCTTTTCTTGAGAAAAGGAGCAGATTTTAATCCAAAAAGGCGGTATTGCCTTAACGACAATGGCGATTGGTCGTTACTCGTTGCGTATCGGTCGATTTCGGGTCTAATTCTGTTCTCATTTATTTGGTAAAAGTGTATCTAATATTCTATATTCTAATTGTTCCCCTCCCAAAAAAAATACAGTGTTATTTCCAGGAAGAACAGAACCAAGGTGTTCTTAAGGTCATTAACTTTTTTGATGAACTTAAAATCAAAATTTATCAAACTGTTTTCAAACTGTTTTTTATGATCCAGATTTGTCTGAAAAATAACAATTTTCAATAAATCTAAAAAAATAGTAAAAAATTTCCAAAAAATATAAAATTTGATCTCCAAACACATATTGATATGGAGAACAATATGCACGGTTCAGATCGACTGTTTAAAATCAAATATTGAGCCGTAGCAACCCATTGCACCGTAGCCAAGTCCTATATATATAGAGAGAGAGAGAAAGATGGGCTATGGTGCATTGCAATGTATAGGCTATGGTGTGCATTGGACCATATATTATTGATTCAAAGTCCAAATGATTGATCCAAGCTGTTCAACTTGTTCTTCATATTAATATGTGCTTAGAGACCAAATTTTACATTTTTTTGGAATTTTTTACTATTTTTTTAGATTTATTAAAAATCTGGATGAACAGTAAAAACATTAAAATTTTCTGGACCACCAGATAAGCAATTTTAAAATTTGCTTAATAAATAGTAAAAAAATTCCAAAAAATGTAAAATTTGGTCTCCAAGCACATATTAATACGAAGAACAAGATGAATGGTTTGGATCGGTCATTTGAACTTTGAATCGGTGATTTATGGTCTAATGCACACCATAGCATATGCATTGCAATGCACCATAGCCCCTCTCTCTCTCTCTCTCTCTCTCTCTCTATATATATATATATAGAGAGAGAGAGAGAGAGAGAGAGAGAGATAGGCTAATATGCTTTCGGTAGCATATGGGCCGAAATACACACGGTCTAAATTTGAAATTTCAAAATCCAAACGGTTGATCCGAACCGTTCATCTTGTTGTCCATATTAATATCTGCTTGGAGACCAAATTTTGCATTTTTCTGAATTTTTTACCATTTATTAAGTATTTTACAAAATTGTTGATCCAACAGTGGCTGCACAAAACAGTAAAACCGTTGGATTAGCAATTTTCAAAGTGGCTTAATAAATAGTAAAAAAATTTAGAAAAATGCAAAATTTGGTCTCCAAGCAGATATTAATATGGAGAATAAGGTGAACGGTTCAGATCGACCGTTTGAATTTTGAAATTTCAAATTTGGATCGTGAGTATTTCGGCTCATATGCCATCGAAAGCACATTAGCCTATCTCTCTCTCTCTCTCTCTCTCTCTATATATATATATATATATATTCTCACAAGTGTTATAAAATGCATTGCAATGCACACTTTGAATCGGTATGTGGAAGACCACCACATACCGCATATACGGTATACAGCCGCATGCGCGGATTTATATATGAGAATTTTAAATAATAATTCATAAATATTTGGAAGCATAATCTCACAGTAGGAATAAGAATACATGTGTTTGTAGAACTATTTTATATTCATTATTCTCTAACATAAAAGCAACATACATATATTAAAACACACAACAACAAGATCATATGCAGATTATATGCGGTATATGCGGTTCATATATGCGGATCATATACAATTCATATGTGGTATGTGGATTATATGCGGTTCATATGTAGATCATACGCGGTATGCAATCAAAATTATGCGGCCGCATATGCAGAACCACATATTAGACGGCATATTAATTTTCTATGCGGTTCAAAACCACATATGCATATGCGGCCGCATAGGCCATATTTGTTACACTAATTCTCACACAGAGTGCACTAGTGAACGTATATCTAATTCAATATTTCTCTAGGTTTTTGCCAAAACTATTTTCGTGTGATTGACACGGGCTCAAAACCAGCTAATTAGAAATAAGGTATCAGCTCTTTTTCAATATAAAAAATCTATCTAACTTGATAATATAGGAGAAATAAAGAATAATTAGAAAAATGAAATTTTATTTGAAGGGATAAGATCATTCTGTCAATTCTTTAAATCAGCCATATATCATAACTTTGATGTACATTAACTAGAATTACTATGTTTATTTTAAAATGAATAGGCTCGGTGTTAATTGATTTAAAACGAATTGACATAATTGACCTTCTCCCTACAATATTAATTCAATTAATTTGTATAACAATATTTTTAATTTATACGTGATTTTTTTTTTAAGAAAACATCAATTAGGCGATAGTGCGCATAAATTATTATTTTACAAGACAACTAAAATAAAGTACAGTTTTGATGCGTATCAACTATATTCGATATATCAATTTAACAATATGAATGAATATGAATTATGAAATGGATTTAAAAAGTTGAAGTGTATAAAACATATTGAAGAGTTAATTGATAAATATGAAAGGACTTAAAGAGTTCATAATACGAGTGAGACTATGGTAATAGGTATGTTACAGATAGGCTTGTGTTATGATTTCATATCTTTATTTTAAAAATTCAAACAGTCGATTTAAATTGTTAAACACAATCTAAATAAAAATGTACTTAGAAATTCAAATTTACACTTCTTTAGAAAAAAATTGCTAATTTTTTAAAATTGATAGAAAATTGCTAATTTCGGATTGTCAAGATTTTTAAATCAAGTGATTTTTAACCTTTTTTTTTTTTTACAATAGTAGGTATCCCCCACCTATTTCATATTAAAATATGAACAGTTCATACAAAAGGCAATGGAAAGAAACATGTAGTGTTCATACGAATCATACCAAATTACAGTATCCCCCATCTGCTTTCAAAAGAGACATGCAGTGTCACTTTGCTATCCTTCGTGTATCAAATTATATTTTGTGATTTTAACTATTTAAATAAAATAGTAATTAAAAAAAAAGTGGTCCGGACAAATGATTAAGATTCAGACAAAAAAAGCCTAAATGAGGTATTCTTAATCCGTACTAAAGAAATGGTATTCGGTGATTAAGCTACTAAGAAAGTCAAAAGAAACGGATTAAGTCTCAAGGAGACTTAATCCTCTGTTTCCGAACAGCCCCATATATAACACTTTTTTGTTTTTGAACTAGACTGTAGAGAATGCTTGAGTTGCAAAGCTGAACGAATTTCGCGTCTTTTCTCGTGAATGTGTATACAAATACAACTGACAATAGTGCTTGATCAAAATTCTTATTCAGATAAGATATGAGATATCAAAGCATGACTTAGCGAAAGTTGCCAAGTTGGTACAAAAGCCCTCATTAATCATTATAAGATCCACCAAAATTTACATAATTAATTCAAGAAATTGATGTAACACATTCGTGTCAAGTTGAGTGGACATCATAATGTCATTTTGTATATAAAAAAAAAAATAACATGGTACTTCTTAGAGAAAGCAAAGACAAGGTACTTGAATTATCTTTCTGAAATGTGAATAGGATTTCAATTTTTAGTCGGACAATATTCTACCATATAATCGCCTTTATCCCCTTCCAATTATTTTTCCTTTTTCAAAAGTACAAATGTACAATGGCATCTAAATGAGACTTTATGTCCTCCAACTTTTAGAATATTAAATCACCTCAACTTTTGAGTTGTTAGGTGTGCAAACAGATCGAATAGCAGTAAAATCATATTCGTATATGCTTTTAATTTTCAAATGCAGAACAGATATTAGCCAAATATATATGGATACAAATCGGATATCAAATATATCTATAGATATATACATAAATATTTTCATAATTTATGGTAAAATTATATGATATATATCTACTATTCAGATATAGATAATTAAAATTTAAAACTATATTCGTATCTGTATCTATATGTGCACAGATATTCAGATATCGAAAATCCGTATTTAATTTTTGAATACAAATACATATACAGTCAAATAATATCCGACCCGTTTGCACCCCTAGTTGATGGTTTTACGACCGGATTTTAAATAGTACCTATTTAGATACATGAGAGGTATTAATAGAAAATGGGTTGCTTTAAAAATTATGCTTAACGGTTCTGATATTTACACGTATCAACTAAACTTTTGAGTTATGTCAGACGATTGGTTTAGAGACTATATATTATATGCAGGAGTAGAACTAGGCTGTTCTTAAGCTCACCAAAGTATTTGGTGAGCTTAACTCCAAAATACTGTTGGATTTCAGATATCACTTTTGGGGTTTCGCGGTAACCAAAACTCATTTAGGCTTAAGGTGCGGAATGACCGTAGAACAAAAATTTCTACGGCCAACTTAAGCTCAGGATTAAACAGGGTATGTCAGGAAACTTTCCAAGGCGGTCCACCTTCAGTATTCCTTTGGCATCAAAACCCAATTTAATCATTTTACAGATCTACTCCATGATTGATTTCTAAAACTTTAATCTACTTACCAATTAAATAGATTAATATAACATATTTATACCTTGTTTCCAAATCACAGTTGGAATGCAGACCGAGCGTGTAGAGCTACATCAAGGAAGGAATCGACTTGTCTCGGAGCATCAGACGTCTGATGCCTCTATCGGTTATCCACCAGGACTAACCAGAGAGCGGTTTATTTCTTCTGCCAGAAATACCGTAAACCGCAGAATTATGCAAAAACACTATTCACAGGGAAAAGACGAAAACCCGTAAATACGAATTTTTGGTTGCTCAGTTTCATCAATATGCAAAACTGACATACCGCGAAATTCGGTAAAACACTATTCATCGATCCCGTAAATATACTCCACAACAACCCGCAAGATTATACGTCAACTACGTATAACTTTCTTTTCTCAACCGAAACACTATTTGGGAGAGAAACCGAGAAAGAGAGAAAATACCAATTCGATTCTGCACGAAACGATACAAGTGAATTAATAGTTTTTCTCTCTACATGCACCCCTCTATTTATAGGCTTTTGAGGAGGTTCGCAAAAGACCGAAATACCCCTCAACATATGCATATTTACAAGATATGCCATTGAATGGATAAGGATGACATGTGGATAAGATCGATGACGTGTCATCTGGATAGGATCGATGACACGTCATGCGGATAAGCATGAATCTGAAAAGACCCGAATGCCCTCGGTCCGAACACAAATAATGTTCATATAATTATTCTGAACAATTATATATATTTTTTCTGCGGTTGTTTGTTTCGGTATCGATGACGTGTCATCTGGATAGGATCGATGACATGTCATGCGGATAAGGACGAATCTGAAAAGACTTGAATGCCCTCGGCCCGAACACAAATAATATTCATATAATTATTCTGAACAGTTATATATATTTTTCTTGCGGTTGTTGTTTCGGTAATTTATACAACGTGTCATGCACATTTATAAATTAACCGGTTAACTTTTATACAACGTGTCATACACGTTTATAAATTAACCAATATTTTTGCTTGTTATTTTTACATAACATTTATAATTTAATTATAACACGTATAATTAATTATAACCATCTTACTATTGATCATAACCAATTTATAATTAATCACAATAAGATTCTCCGATTAACTCCTATATGGTGTGACCCAATAGGATCTGTGTTATGTTGGTAAATAGAATTAAAACTGTTTTAACTTCTATAATCATGAGAGGCATCTGACAACACATCATGACCATCCAATTACACAGCTGAACAGTACAATATCACGATCCAGTAAACAATTTACTCGTGTTAATTCTTTTGTCACATAGCTATCAGATTAGTTTCAAGGTAGGTGTGTGTCATCCTTGTAAACTTAATCTTTTCTTGATCTTGAGCAGATTATCAAATATGATTACTCTTGTAATCATACCGCGCACTGATAATCTTACTCTATCAAGGGGCCCAGTGATGCTATAGCTCGTATAGAGATACGAGGGACAATAGTACTTTTGGTAAACCATCACTACCTCAGCTAAGCCATGTATACCGAAGAGCTACCGTTATAACTGCATTTTACCGACAGTGATTGATAACAATCACAGATATACATTTCTTAGTGGGAAAGATGAATACCTCATACTTTAGAACTTAACACTGAATGAAAGCATTAATGACACGAACACAATTCTATTTAATGTTTCATTCGGGGTCTGTCAGATATCATGTTCCTGGAACATATATCTATGTGATTAAAATGACAACTCCTTGTCTATGGTTTGTAAAACTTGACCATCATTTAATCCACATACTAACCTTATAGCGGTAATTATTGTTCCTGCTAATTACCTTGGTCAGTGACCTTTTAAGATTAAGAGTATATATCATTTATATTATGGAGTTTTACAATTTCAGTCATGAACTCGAAATGATCCATAAATGCAATAATACTCAAGGCAACAAAATGATATTAATCATCCAATTCATGAACAAAGCTTTATGATAAATTATCGTATTATTGACTTCTAGATTATTACAAACTAACAAATACATCAAATCAGTTTTAAATGATGAATATGAATCATTTTTTTTTTTGAAGAACCAGGCAGCGGCTGCCAGGAGGTTTATTTATATCTTGAGAAAAAAACAGAGTACAGGGCAGGTACAACCCTACAGAGCATGTAACCACAACTGATCATAAACGATCCCAAGAATCATGATTAAACCAAACAGTAGCATGCAAAAATGCATTGCTAATCTCAGCCCCCAACCACGATACACCATACTCTAAATCCAAAAAAGAAAATGAAACAAAAGAACATAGCAGTTAGCCATGAGCATCCATTCACACCCTCTTCCTAGCAGTATTTCTCCCAGAGTGTTGCTTCATGTACTATCCACTCAGCTACGACATTAGCAGGTCTACACTTATCCTGAAAAATCACCATGTTCCTCTGTTTCCAGAGGTTCCAACAGGTGCACGAGAACAAGATGGTCCATATTTTCCTCTCTGAGCTGTGGACTGGCATGGAGGCCAGCCATGTAGCTTGTATCGTGTCCCTAGGACGCAACAGATTCTTCCCCAACCGGGTCGCAAGTACATTCCAAACTTCAATTGCAAATGTGCATTCGATTAATAAATGATGGGCATTCTCCAAGGCTTGGTCTGAGCACATAACACAGAGTGATTGACAGTTGAAGCCCCTTGCAAGCATCACATCTCTAGTTAAGATGTTTCCAAGTAAAAGCAAATTGAAGAAGATCTTCACTGAAGGTGGAATATGCAGAGACCAAATGATTTCGAAAGTCCAGGCTGTCTTTCCTATCCCAATCATTGCTTGATAGGAAGATTTAGCCGAATATAACCCATCCCAGGTCAGGTTCCAGCACAGCTGATCTGTTGAGTCAGTGAGGTCGACATTGATACTATGTAAAAAACTAGGCAGGGAAGCTGCTTGTCATATGGATAGTAGCCCTCCCGATTGTCTAGTACCCGTATCAGCTAGAACACCATCTCCCCAATTATCATATCATACCAGTAGGATATAATTCTGCCATCCCCGATTTCCCATTTTGTGCAGGCAGTGAAAATGTGCTTGATAGAGAGGAGATGTGACTAGAAGAAGCACCCATTACGCATCCAAATTGCTAGGCCGTGGACATAGTTAACCTGACATCTGATCTTGACAATTAAGGAACCCCACATCGAATCTCTAGCCATGTAGCCCTTCCACCACCATCTCAAAATGAGTGATATGTTGCGTAACAGTAAGTCTGGCATCCCCATCCCTCCTACTTCTCTCGGCAAGCACACTAGATTCTAATTGCATAATGAGACTCCCCTCGCTTGGTTTGTGCCTCTACCCCATAGGAAATGCCTCCTTGCCTTATCTATTCTGGCTATAATCCATTTTGGTAGCAGAAAATAGTGCATGAAGTACAATGGAATTGAGAAGAGGACCGAATTGACAAGTTGAAGCCTGCCTCCTCTAGAGATTAACCTTGACTGCCACCCTTGTAGCCTTTGCTCTACTTTTTCAATTAGGGGCAGGAACATGGCTCTAGTGGGTGCCTTGATGGTAAGTGGCATACCTAGGTATTGAACCGGGAATTGTGTCTTTGTGAAAGACATGATTGCAGATATCCAAGAGAGTTGATCTTCCTCAACGTTGATCGGGATAAAAGTGCTCTTCTCAAAGTTCACTTGCAGACCCGATACCTCAGAGAATATGCGTAAAATCAGCTTGAATGAGAGTAGGGTGGTCACATCAGCACTACCGATCACTGCAGTGTCATCCGCGTATTGAAGTGCAAGGAGGGATTCCGTGATTCTATTTGACAAAGGCCTGTCAAGGACTGAGTTGGCCACTTGCACCATGTGTTGGAAGATGTCGACTGCTAGGTTGAGCATCATTGGTGATAAGGGATTGCCTTGACGGAGGCCACGCTTGTGCATAAATTTTCTAGAAGATTGGCCATTTAAACAGACTCTAAACAAGGATGTTGACCAGATTTCCTTCATCCAGGTGATTCATTTGGTTGGAAACTCTCTGGCCGCCATTACGGTGTATAGAAAGTCCCACTCAACGGTGTCAAATGCCTTCTGAAAATCGACCTTGGCAAATATAGCCGGTTGCTTTCCTTGAGAGATGTGGTGCAAGAGCTCACGAGTTGCAACAAAATTCTCGGATATCTGTCGGCCATGCACAAACGCTGTTTGATTAGTGGAGATTAGATCCAGCAGGACCAATCTTAATCAATTTGATAAGACCTTAGAGATAAATTTTGGTATCAAGTTGATGACACTTATCGGACGGAAGTCTGATGTTGATGTCGGGGCCTCAACTTTGGGTACCATGATGATATTTGCCTCATTGTACGAGGTTAGGTCAAGAGTGTGGTTGAAGAACTTCATCATGATGTCTAGCACCTGATTTTTGAGGTCATGCCAATGTAGCTTGAGAAATTCATTGGGAATCCATCAGCTCCAGATGCTTTGTTGTTGGCTAGCTGTCTGACAGCTATGTTAAGCTCCTCCAGATGAATATGAATCGTTGGAACTTGCTTATCTTAGAAGTGATTTGTCTACATGCGAAAATTTTAAACATTCGAATTAATTTAGTATAAAGTCAATCGATCAAAATTAGAAGGTTAATAAATTAATTTTAGTGCATTCATTTTTTGAACATTTTTTAGCCGCTTGACTTTATACTAAATTAATTCGAAAATTTGAAATTTTCACATGTAGACGCATCACTCATAAGATAGACGGATTTTAACGTTTCGAATTCGTCATTTGAAACCGATTTAATAGATATTGAAATTAAGTTCGCCAAACACTTTGGTGAGCTTAAGAACACCCTAATTCTACTCTTATATGCAGCAACATTATATCGATACCTTTTCTTTTAACGAACCATAACTTGTGTAGCGAGTCATGAATGCCCACTTGGCCATTTCCATTTTGTCATGAATCCTTCCGTTGCACGCTTATAGTTTCTGTGAAGCTCTATTTAATGTGTTTTGTTGCGTTTTCAATATTAATACATATTACAATCAAGATTACACACTATGTAGATTACACATCAATTCGCAATCTATATCTTTATTTTTAAAATTCATATAATCAATTTAAACAATTTAACATAATCTCCGTATAAATATGTAAACAATTTAACATAATCTCCGTATAAATATGTATGCGAGTGTTACATTTTTAGAATCTTTATAACTACTTTAGATAGAAAATCTTTAGAACAAAGTGATTTTCTACATGTATAAAAAAATAGTAAAAAAATGTAAATTAGCATCCAAGTAAATTTTCATATGGAAATAATTAATATTGAATGGTGAATTTATTGCTAGACCTCCGAAAATGAAAATATTAATTTATAAGTACAAACCGATACGTATTATGCGTATTATGCATAGTATGCAGCCTCACTACATATGTGATTTTATCTTATTATTTCTCATCACAAAAACGGACAAATTGTGACCCAATCAATAATTTGTTCCGGAGTTAGAAAGACAAGAAAAAATGGAAGAAAAGATAATGAAAGAAAATGAGAAAAATGTTAAATTTTTAACCTCAAATTAGAAGAAATACAATTTTTTAACCTCAAATTAAAAGAAAATCTCTCCATACATCTTCAAATTCTTTTTACCTCTAGTACAATGTTAACAGGAAAAATAATTCTCTTTATTTTTTATTTTCCTTTCCCACTTTCCCATTCACCTCCTCTATCTAATTTGAAAGCACAACCTAAGTTACAAACCTTGTACGATAAGCATATGGCTCTAAAATCTTGTACAATTAAGTTTGGCAAATAAACTTTATCACTGCATCTATACATAATAAAAACTGTCATTACTTCAAGCAAACGAGAATCTAAATACTTTATATGAACTTTGCCAATTATCTGGACAAATTAGGGTATGAAATTGTGGAATTTTTTTTAGAAACCATAAATTAAAAAAATAGATTTTATCAAACCAACTTGATTGCTTTGTTTTTTACAAAAATCATAAGAACCGAGATGTCATTTTGGTCCTCTTTTTTTTGGATCGAATTGCTATTTCGATCCCAACCGTTGTACGCTGAAAAATTGTGAACATACCTCAGGCTGAATTGCTATTTCGGTCTCAAAAAAAAAAATTCATATTGCAATGATATTTCAATTTTTATAATTTTTGTAAAAATAAAAGTAATTATGTTGGTTTCATAATTTTTTTTAATTTATGGTTTATAAAAAAGAGTAAAGATGTTGTCCCCCTTGAATCTGTCCCCTATCTGTCCCCCTAACAACCTTCATTTTTTGTTCTCCCACGTGGTCAAAATTCACCATTTTCAACCTTCATTTTTTGTCCCCCTAACAACCTTTCTTTTTTGTCCCAATCTGAACAGGTGTGAATATTATTAGTGTCAGATGTTAATATTGTTAGTGTCATATGTGAATACTTCATTAGTTAGATATGAATAGTTATATATATGAATATTTCATTTGTTAGATATTGAATACTTCATTAGTTATATATGAATACTTCGTAATCGTCAGTATGAATACTTCTTGGAAGAGATAGGGTGAGAGAGATGAATCTAACTTTGAATTTTGAATTGTATAAATTATTTTAAGCATGTATGAATACTTTGTAATCGTCAGAATGAATACTTCATTTGTTTAGATATGAATACTTCTTTATTTAGATATGAATAATATATAGATTCGCTGTAGTGGTCCCCAATCTTGGTAAATGTCGCTTTCAAACGATTGTGGTCCCCAATCCAGGCTGTCACAAGACGTCAGCGGTCCCCTTGGTTGTTACTGGTCCCCTCCAACTTGTGTTTACATATAACGAATGGTTCTAATAATAAGTATGAATACTACAAATTCGTAGGTATGAATACTATACGTTTTGACTATTAATAAAATAGCATTAATCTTGCTTTTTGGTGGTAGTTAGCATGTTTTAACTTTTTTTTTGTCTTTTAGTGCGGAGAACAGATAGGGGACTGAAGTAGGGAGACTGTTAGTTGATCCCTATAAAAAAAGTATCGAAATTGTGCATGTACTTGAGAAACAATCTAGGGCCACCTTTTTGATCTGCCATTTTTTAAATCATAATCAGAAACCTAAGTTGGTCCTTGTAATATTTTAAAATCTAATTTAGACACAGACAATTGTTAGCGTCCATAAATTAAAATTCATATGAAAGTATTAAAAAGTAAAATACAAGATTCAGATCATCTATAGGCACCAACAATTAACAATGTTTTATTTATTTATTTTTATTTTGCTTCAAACATGCCCGTAGGCAAATTAACAATGTTTGTAATACTGATAATTGATACCAACCAATTTAAATTTCAAAATATTTAGTTATTTATTAATAATACTTACTTTTTTCTAAAGAGCAGCGCATTTAATTATAATTTTTTCAAAAGAAAAGGGTCAGGACCAAGTAATTAGGGCTCTGGGCTACATTTCGGCCGATTTTTTAATTTTTATCATTCAAAATAAAAATCAAACAACTACGAATTTTGATATATTACATTTTTGACCCAGTTGTAGTTTCAAATTGCAAATAAAAATTGGATGTCCGCAGTTTGGACACATTAACTTTTTTGTTTTGCTAAACATTTTACCTTTGAGCGGCTTTACCCATATATTTTTGTTTTGATTTGGCTAAAAAAGTTTTTGGAGCCCACAAAAATCAAAGCAATGGCTTTGGTCACAAAAAAAAAGGATGTGTCCACATCCAATTTCTATCCACACTATAAAACTGCAGTCGTGCCACAAATAAAATTCTGATCAAAACGTGTTTATTTAGTTTAACTTTTTTGAAAGATGATAAAAATAAAAGTATCGGACATTTTGCACCATCTTAATTTGATGCACAAAACGAGGGGTACTTGTCAAATTTAGTCATAATTTGGAGGACCTAGCTCCAACTTTTGAAATAGATTTTCAAAGACGAGAAATGAAAACACAGAAATGGTAAGAGATAAGTCAAGAAGAAAACACGGGTCAATGCTTTTAAGAACCCAGTACGGGTATAAAAATATAAAATCGAGTTAAACTCACAGGCAAAAGCCAGAACCAGTCAGTAATTCTCTCACCTCTCTCTCTCTCTCTCTCTCTCTCGTGCTGGGTTGCCACTTTGCCATTGTTCCAGAAGTTGGCTAACCCTCTCCTGGAGAGAGAAAGAGGAGACTTTACCTTTCACTTCTCTCTCTTCCTCCGAAATTATCTCGCTCCGAAATGGGGAAGAGAAGAAACAGCCTAGCTTTGTGTGGGCTCGCGACTCTGTTCCTTTTGCAGATTTTGGTTTTGGCTGCTGGACAAAGTACCAATGCTTCTTCATGGAAAACTCTGAATGGTACTCTCTCTCTCTGTCTCTCTCTCGCTCTCAGTCTAGTTTTTAAAATCCCTGGCAACAGCTGACAAGTTTGGTTGGTACTCTCTGTCTCTCCAACGGTAGCAGTTTCTAGTGGTTTTTATAGTTCGGTTTAATTTGGTTTTCGCCTTCCTCAAAGTTGTTCAGCTGCTTATTAACTGGTTCTTTCCAATTGGCTGGAAGCCCTAACTTCTTCTTTCTTTTTGCTAACTAGTTTCTTTTCTTTGTAATATGATTTTAATCTGAGAATAGTCGTTATTTGGGATAAGAAAAGAAGCTCCAACTTTGTCCAAAAGGACCAAAACACCAATGGACTAAGCTAATTACACTGATCAATGCTATATTTTTGGTTCTATTTTAAATGTTTAATTTTGGTAATAATTGTGGTCTTCTTCCAGTTAATTTATTTATTTATTTTTTTTTTTTTGAGAAAGCTGACAGAGGCTGTCAGTTACGAAGTCGATATCCTCTACTCAGTTTAAACAAAGTTCCTATTTCAAGAACTTGAATATCTCAACTCAAATCGTGGTATTCTTAATCTTAGGTAAGGCTCCAATAGTTATAGCAAGAGGTGGCTTTTCTGGAACCTTCCCAGATTCAAGTTATAGCGCCTACGCCTTTGCGCTAGCTGCCAGCACGGCGGACACAACTCTCTGGTGTGATGTACATTTGAGCAAGGATGGAGTCCCTATTTGTGTGCCGAGCATAACTTTGGATAATTGCACCAGCATAGCTTATATTTATCCCAAGGGGAAGAAGCAGTATGATGTAAATGGAGTTAAAAAAACTGGCTGGTTTGCGGTTGACTTCAATAGTTCTGACCTCTTTCAAGTTGGTTGTAAGCAATATTTTTATCTTTTTGGTTATTTACTTTGAATTTTATCACTTCAAATTTCAAATAGAGACTATAGTGTATATTTTTTGACTCAGTCTACTTCTAGTTGCTAGCATTCTCTTTTGCTTCATATTAATTTTGATATACCACTGCTCTTGATATGGTATACCTTTTCTTATTTAATGTGCCAGAGCCTTTTTTAATAGTGTACTTTGTATATCCATCTCAGTATACTTATTCATTGACATATTCCAAGGAAAAACCCTGAAATATTTTTAAAATTTTGTATAATTTTATTAGTGATGCAAGCTATTTGGTCTCGTTCTGAGAAGTTTGACGCCAGCGGCTATCCCATTCTCTCTGTCACTGACCTGACAACGCAAGTCAAGATATCTTCTCTGTGGCTAAATATGCAGGTATCCTTATATCAACCTTTGTTCAAGCAAAAAAATGAGTTTATGCAAATCAATTAATTTAGTATTTGCAAGTGAAAAGAAAATGAATCTATTAATTGTGGCCTTTGCAAGTGCACAATAACTCATCACTAACTGATGATAATTGTAAAGTATAATTACTGATGATTTGCACAAAGATCACTGGTGGGATGGGCTGGAGAGTATGAATTTTGCTGAGATAAAAACAGTTCCAAAGGCAGAACATAAGCTTGTAGAACTTTTCTTGTCAATTTGGGTGTTCTGGTAAATACAAGAATTGCTGGTTTTCTAGCCGCAATATGAATAAAAAGCATATTCCTTTTGCAGCATTTGTTGAATTTACTCGCAAAAAAACAGAATTTTAACACTGTCTCTCTCTCTCTCTCTCTCTCTCCACAGTATCCCAAATTCTATGAGCAGCACGGCCATAATCTGCGCAACTACACTATCTCTCTGTCCAAGGAAGTTGTAATTAACTACATCTCCTCTCCGGAAGAAGAATTCCTGAAGGGCATTCGCACTCGTGTCAGTCCAAAAACAAAATTAATTTTTCGGTTTCCCTCTGAAAAGGAAGCCCTAACGGACCCCTCTACGAACAAAACTTATGATTCTCTCAAAGATAACCTAAAATACATCACGACTTTCGCATCTGGTATCTTGGTACCGAAAGGTTATATATGGCCTGTCTCAAGTGATAACTACTTGACAAACCACACCTCACTTGTGACTGATGCACATAAGGTCGGATTGGAGGTTTATGCAGCTGATTTTGCAAATGATAATTTGTTCAGTTATAATTATAGTTACGATCCTTTAGCTGAGTATTTGCAATTCACTGATAAAGGTGACTTTTCAGTAGACGGGGTTCTATCGGATTATCCAATAACTCCTGCTTCTGCCATTGGTACATCAAAGTTACCTTTGCTTAATTAGCTCTTTAGCTTCGTTTTTTTCATTTCTTTTCTATTCTGTGCTGATTTGTCTGAATTCCTTTGTAGGTTGCTTTAAGGATTTGAATACCAGCAATGTGGATCATGGTAAATGCAGTTTGTATATATTTAATTAACAAACAAACAACATCAATTAATTCTATTTTGACTGTAGCAAACAAAAAAATCTGACCTTGTAGGTTCCATGATTTTTATTTTAAAGCAACACCAAAAAAGTTCCATAATTTATTCCTGGAGCTGTAGACACACCTCAAATCTAATGCTGTACCACACAATCCAAAAGCATGCCTTTTGAGTATGATATATTAGGAACTGAAAATTGGTCTCTATTTCTTTTCTATTGCACAGGAAAACCCTTGATAATATCACACAATGGAGCAAGCGGGGACTATCCAGACTGTACTGACCTGGGGTACCGAAAAGCTGTCGATGACGGTGCTGATGTCATTGACTGCACAGTTCAGGTTGTTATAAGATAAATGCAAATAATTACTGGAACAATACAAACTTTTTACTTACTTTCACACTGCTTAATCTCAGTCATTTATAAAGCTTTTTTTTGGTATCTTCTTCTTCCATTGCCGAACATAATTATTGACAGTAAAAAAATATACTTTTGCAACATAGGTGACTAAGGATGGAGTTTTAATATGCATGAGCTCAGTTGATCTGATTCATAGCACCAATGCTGCACAGTCTCAGTTTAGCTCCCTCATTTCTACAATTCCAGCTCTTCAAACTTCCGCTGGCATCTTCACGTTCAACCTCACATGGAATGAGATTTCCCAGAGCTTGAAACGTGATCCTTGTTTTCCAATTTTTTTGTCATTATTGTAAATATTATTTCTCCTTATGTTTCTTCAATTATTTTAATTTGTTTATCTTTTTAATTTTATTTACAGCGATGATATCGTCACCAGTTAGCGATTATTATATCTATCGGAATCCAAGAAACAAAAACGCAGGAAAGTTTCTTAAGCTTTCTGATTTTTTGGACTTTGCCAAAGGCAAAGATTTAGAAGGAGTTCTACTCATTTTGGAGGTGATATCTCTACACTAACAGGAAATTAAGTCTTTAATAACTAGTCTGAAAGTATCAGAATCTTAACCTTCTACCATTTTGTGAATCAGGATGTGGCATTCATACAGGAGAAAGTAGGGTTTGACATGATAAGTCTTGTCACAACCACATTGACTGACGCTGGTTATGGCAACCAGACTTCGCTGCAAGTACACGTCCTCTCCCCTGATAGTGCTGTTCTGGCCAAACTTCGCCAAGATTCCAAGTACAAGCTCATATACAAGATCCGTAGAAACATACGTGATGCCTCAACAGCCTCTGTAGCTGACATAAAACGCTTTGCTGATGCAGTTGCAATAAACAAATATTCTGTTTATCCTGTAGATGATAATTTCATAACCAACATGACAAATGTCATGAACCGCTTTCAGTCAGCCGGGTTGATGGTGTATGGCTATGTTTTTATGAACGAGTTTGTGTCAATAGCGTGGGACTTTTTTGCTGATGCAACTGTTGAGCTGAATACATATTTCCAAGGAGCTATGATTGATGGGTTCATAACTGACTATCCTGCCACGGCCAGGCGATATAAGAGTATGCTTAAACTTTTCTGCCGTTTACATTGTATTTAATGTTGTCCTTTGGTACTTGTGCCCATAACATCTTCCTGGGATTCAAATATGCCTACATGCCCCGTACAGTGTGCTCCATAGAGGGTTTGAGGTGGAGACTGGATTGGAGTAACCACCTTGGCCAAATCATTAAATCTTGCTCCAGCCTCTAATTATTTGAAGCAAGAGGGGTGTAGGCAAGAAGAGAAAAGGTTCCTACAACCTTGCCAGTTGCCACCATACGGTCCCCTCTCCTTTTTGGAGCACAGCCTTAAATTCAATTGAAGTATTAATGTTTTCTGGATTGGAAGTCAGGTATCTATAAAGTAGGTCATAATAGGAAAAAAACTGATTCTGCCCTGAACTTGCACCAAGTTATAGTTTTTGGAAAGGATTAAGAGATATTCATAGATTGATTTGGTTAAGAATTTTCTACATGGCATACAAGCAAATAACAATTTTGGGAGGATAGATATAGTTTCAATTTGTTCTTTCATATAGTATATGGACTAATCTTAATTAATATGTTGTTTCTCATTCTTTATTACAGGAAGTCAGTGTTTCAGTGCCAGGAACAATAGCCCAGTCTATTTTGAACCTGTTCAGGTCGGAGGTCTTATGCAACTAATTGTGAAACCTGCTATTCCTCCAGCCCTGGCCCCACTGCCTGTTTTAAATGCCTCTGATGTGCTTGAGGCGCCGTTGTCTTCAGTTTCATCAGAAACTCCTTTAAATGCACCAGGACCATCAACTAAGCCTTCACATGCATCACAAACTGTCACCCCAATATTTGTAGTGGTTTTCTTGCTTCCGGTCATTGCCCTTTTGGTTTAAGAGTTCTATTGTAGATCCAGCAGATTACCCCTGTCAATTCCATCTAGTAATGGAGCTATCTATTTTGTATTTCTTCGGCATCTTCTATGTTACACTTTCCGATGATTTTTGTGTGTGATGACTTGGTTGGAGGTGCATTGTATACTATGTTGCACGAGCAATGTTCCTCGTTACTGTTTTGTGAATCTTTCACTTTGCACAATAATGAAATTAATGTGTATACTGTATAGGAATACATGTGTTTTTGAGTTTGGTTGAAATTTGTACGCTCTGATTTTGGAATAAAAGATGAACTGGTGTTCCATTAATGCCAAAAACTTCACAAATTGCTTTGAGTGCAAACAATTGCAAAGAATTGGGGCAACCCGCAGAAACAACCATATAACGATAGAAAACAAGTTGAAATAGTGCACACACTATGGAATGAAAAAAAGATGATAAACAATAACATAGAACGAAGACCCACTTTTTTTCACTTCTCATGTCAATCACCACCAGTCAACAGTCAACTAAAAAGAAAGGCACTGGACCATTCCCAATTTCTAAATTAGATACCCCCCCTCCACCCACAACACCTGCCAAAATACCCTATACATAACACTATAAGATATATAAACAAATTGCAAAAAAAAAAAAAAAGAACTTCAAAAACTACAGAATTATAGTTATAACAATAGTTAACCGACCTACTATATAATTATTTAAAATATATACAAGACCCTAAAATGAAAAGGTATGGGGCAACTGGTAGAGTTGTTCTACCAGGTACCAAAGGTGCAACTGACATGGTCCTGGGTGATCATGGAGAGACGGGATCGCATAGTGGAGAGTGAGGAGTAAGCTGGGAGGCAGAGGCGGTAGAAGCAGGTGTGGGAGGAGGGCAGGCGGTTCTGAGATTCAGAAGACTTGTATATGTACAATTTTGATCCCAGACCTCCAAATCCCTCTGCTGGCAGGTACTTCACCGATGTCCAGAAAAACAGCAGCATCCTCTGTTCCTCTGGGAGCATCTGCTCAACCACCTGTCACACCACAATTATTAGACCAATAAAAAGTTTTTTTGTGCTTGCACATCTTGGGTATGGTAGTGAGAACCATAGTTTTTTAACAGTATTCAACTGTTCTTTCCATTGGTGGGTCTGAATTGAGCCCTTAACTGAGGTATGGTTAAGCAGCACCAATAACTGAGGTGTGTGTTTTTATGAAGGCATTAGGCTGCTTGTTATAGAATTTAAGTAAAACAGGTCCAACTTCTGTTTTCTTATTTGGCACTTCCAACTTATTGGGCTCAACCATTTGTCTTTTGGGGTTTGTTTTCATTTCTTCATCATTTTCCCAAATTGTCTTTATTCAACGTACTTTACAGGATTTTGAAGTTGGGCTAAAAACAAAAACAATAAAAGTTTTGCAGTTAAGAGTTATATTTGAAGTTCAAAAGTTTTCTTTGGTTCAAGTCTTGTAAACTCTAGCAGCACAAAATTCACTGCACTAATCAACAAGCTATTAAAACAAACAAGGAAACATAAAAATAATGTCAGTGGTAACTATAAATACTTGTAATAATATGTATAAAATTATTCCGTGTAGTTATCACAATTAAAATGGTTCAGATAGATAACTGTAGGGCTGGCAAAAAAATTCGTAGTTTGTAATTCGATTCGGGTTTGATTCGAGTTTAATTCGATTCGAAATGGGTTCGAATTGAAATGAACCAAACCAGGTTTGGTTCGAAATTAATTCAAACCAAACTCAAACCTAGCCTGGTTCGATCGAAATGAGTTCGCAAACTTTTATGATTCGAATCTCATAATAACATTTGCCGTTCATTTACCTGATAAAATTAAAACCCGAGATAGATAGTCATAATTTAACTTAGCCAACACTCCCTCGCTCTCAAATCTCAATAATCTAGTTCTCTCCGCCTCTCTCTAACTCACTCTCCCTCTCGCTCTAAAACCTAGCCGATGCTCTCGGTGACTGGCTGTCTCTCTGACCGTCACTCCTCTCTCCGGCCTAGACGGCTGTATCTCTGACCGTCACTCCTCTCTCCGGCCTAGACGGCTGTCTCTCCTCTCTCTCAGCCGTCTCTCCTCCACCTTCTCTATCTTTTGGATCCTCACTTCATTAGATAGTCTGATCGAGGGTTTGATCGAGTGAGCACTCGAGATACAATTACTTGTTTTACTACATATTTCAGTTCTTGTACTTAATCCTCTTTTTATGATTATTTGTTGTGATGTATTTTTTTATGAACAATTTTTCAACTTAACGACACTCATTTCATACTGGTAAAAATAAGCCATGTGAATTTTGTCCCGCAAGAAAAAATAAATGTATAAACTACCAGTATAATTAGGACTGCTAAAAAATAATTTAGTTCGTGATTCGATTCGGATTTGATTAAAAAAAATGTGTATTTCACAATTAATTCGATTCGGAATGGGTTTGATTCAAAACAAATCAAACTAGGTTCAATTCGAATCTTATTCAAACCAAACTCAAACCTAGGGTAAGTTTGATTCGGTTCAATTCATTGTCACCCCTAGATAACTGTATTCATAAACAATTGTAATCAGAAGTACAAAAAAGATGTGTCACTCGACCACAACTGGGTTCCATAAAAAAAGTTATTACAATGGCTATTAGTAACTAGTTCAATTAGTATAATGAAAAAATCACAAATATAAAAATTGTCCTCCTAGATATTAATAACTAGTTTAATTAGTATAAATAAGACCATTAAAAACTATAAATAGTTTCAAACCAGACACCGCGTTGGACTAGGATTTTTAGCAATTCAAAAAGGTTTGTTACAGTCGATAACAATAGCTAGTTAGATGCATGTAAATAATACCTTTGACAACTATAAATAGCTCCAATCAACATATTGGGAGTTAGTTATGTTAATGAATCCTTAGAATAGTCAGTATAAATAGGTTCAGTAGTAATAATAAAAGTTAGAGCTTCAAGTATAAATAGTGGTGGCACACTAAAAGGAAGGTGTGAGAGTGCTTCATGCCTTCGAGGTAGTGTAACTAGCATTGACCGGTCAAACACACTTGGGATTTTTCTGGGGATGGAATATTGAGACAATAATTTGATTTCCATTTCTGGTTCACAACTAATTGCAAAACTATGCCTGCATTTGCAATAGCATGCAACCAGTGTCTTGTGGGGACGCATGCAGTGACTTTGCATGATCGCTGACTTTCTGCTGCCTCAGAGAAATATGGCTGCATGCGATCACATATATAGTGGCTGCATAGATCAGAATATCAGATATCCAAATTGAGTTAAAAGGATTTGTAAGCCACTATCCTGCATTTTTTTTTCTACAGCAGGATAAAACAGGCGAACAACCCAATCACACTCATAGCATGGCAGCATAAGTCGGTGTTGTCAGCCAGAAGGAAGAATGTGAACAACATCCAGAGTTGGTGTTGGTGGCACTCATTGAACAAAATTATCCTGAGGCGTTTCTAGACTCCAATTATATTCTTAATAAAGTAAAAGCTTCTACAATATTTTAAGCCATATTCCTACCAGGATGCATTAAAGCACTGCATTGCAGCACATACATACATGTGCATAATTTTCTTCTGTTTATCACTGGTTCTTGAAAAGCAAAGATGTGCCTGGTTCAAAATGATTCTCATCACTATGATCCCTGATAGCATGCAGCCAATACCACAGCTCATTTACAATTTTGTTGGCTTGCAGCTTCATTGGATTCTGTATGTTTGGGTACACTTTTATTCGCAAGAAATACAAAGAATCTCTATAGATAGCACGTAAAAGAACCCACTTCTACACTATCGAGTTATTTCCTTATGATTAATACAATACAAGCATGGTAAAAGAAAACATATCTACTCAAACAAAAATATTGTATGCTAATAAGTAGGATAAAATAGAACTAACCTTCCAAAACCATCCGATCTGACGATCCTTGAGCTTGTACCCATTGTACTCCGTATGCGCCTTCCAATCCTTCACATCCACCGCTCCCTCGCTTCCCCCAATCATCCTGTCAAAATCCTCCAAATCCAGGCTTGAAAAGAAAAACTTTTGCTCCTTTGCACTTGTCAGTATATCTCCAAAACCCTGTGCAAAGTGTGCTACCTGTTTTGAGGTTGAGTTAACAAACCTATCCTGTATCAATAAGTTAATGTACACGTCTCGGTTCTTGCTATTTACTGAAAGGTCCTTCCCTCCAGGGCAGAGCTCAATAACTTTATGTGACCCCAATTCGTCAACCTCACGAATGAAGGTCAACCCTAGCGCATCAGAATCGAGAATGTCAGGGTCCATCTCAAGTATCTTTTTGCAACTGGCATATAATAATGGGTCAGCATCTTTTATGTCTTCTAGTGTTATGGTTCGACCAGAGAGCTGGGAGTAGAAAATGCGATCGAAGACTACTCCCACTTGGACCCGGTGCATGAGAGCAAGTGCTATGATGCGGCCTGAGAAGACGAAATATTTGAGGTGCAATGGATCCACGCATGATGCTGGAAATGAAATGTTAGCAATCAGAAACTATAATTACCAAAAACAGTGGGCTAATGGAAGTATTCTTAAGTAGTACCATATACCAGGCTTGCAATAACTTCATTTCTCTTTTTGTACAGAATGTTTTTTTCAGTGTTTTCTTGTTCCTGTTTCTTTGAGACTGTAAAAGAATTGCATGTTTAAACCTAATACAAAGTACCTATAATGATGACCCAAGACTTTGACACAGGTGTGAATAAGTCGATTACAGGACATGACAGAAGTTTCAGAAAAACTTTTGATTATCTGTTGTCTTTCTTGAAGCCAATGATTAACCAAGGGCACTGTTATAAACTAGATGATAAACCATGTAGTAACCCTTCTAGTCCCATTTCATGATTCACTATTTTTTTATAATGATATGCCATGCATGCATCTAAAACTATTGAAGGATAATTGGTCTTTGCCTTGTCGCCAATAAATCACATGTTATTGGGATATTTAGCATTGCATAGCTTGTTGACATAGGTACCACATAAGTAACCAACACAGATCAACAAAGGTACCTTTTTTACAAGCTCATTTTTAAATTTAGATGCAAGAGAGAAAATTGAAGTTTTTTGTTTTGTGCATGTCACCAATTGGCCAGTGCAACAGCTCCAAATCTTGATTTTTTTTAAATTCAAATGCCAATCTGAGGTGCTTAATTCAATATAGAAACCAAATTTTACAATTTTTAGGATCATTTTACTATTCTTTTAATATGAAAAAGAAAAAAAAATCTTATTGGACAGTCTGAGGTGCTTAATTCAATATAGAAACCAAATTTTACAATTTTTAGGATCATTTTACTATTCTTTTAATATGAAAAAGAAAAAAAAGAATCTTACTGTACAGTCAGTCTGCAATTTCCAAACTAAATGTTTTCTCCCTATCCAAAAGATATAGGGTGCGTTTGGATGAATCAAGGAATAGCTCAGAATAGCAGCTATTCCTAGGTTTGGAAGAGCCGCTAACCCAACATTTCATAAGAATAGCGGAATAGCAGCTAATCCAAGCTATTCCTTTATTGAAAATAGCATTTTTTTTCACCCAAACATGCTGTGTTGAGAATAGCTCACCAGGAAGAGCAGCTATTCCTGAGTTAGTGCTATTCCTACGTCACCCAAACGTACCTTATATAGTAAAATAAATCTTAAATATGTACAATTTCGCTTCTTGCAATATTTCAATATCTAGATGGATGTGCGGCTAGGATGGGCTGTTTGAATATCAAAAATTGATATTTGGAGCAGTAGCATGCACTATTGGTGCTATGCATAGCACCATAGACTTATTCCTTTTATTGTATACGGCATACCTTGTTGCGACAATTAAAGAAGTCTCTGTTACAAACAAGTATTGGACACATTACCACTAGCATGAAACCAGTGAAATGATTCATAGAAACCTCGTGATCAGTAACCAGCATACATGTTAGCACTGTCACAATTTGAAGCACCATTTGGTTGGCGGCTTTTGACGCATCTTTTCGCAGTAGACATTTGGATTAATAAGTAATAAAATCAATGAAAATTGAGTTATCCAAACCAGGGTTCAATCTCTTTTTTTGTTAGGTGAAGCAAAAGTAATAACAGAAAAGATACTCTCATATCGAGCTAGGTAAAGACCACAACTTAACATGACTTACCCGGATTGGGGAAGAACCGTCTCTTATCATTGGCGCATGGCAAGAACAACACATTCTGTGGGCTAAAAATTGCACGGCACACTAAACAAAACCACTCTCTCAGTACACCAGGCCCCGTAGCCTCCTCATTTTTGAACTCCATAAACAACCCCCCATGCAGAGAGCTAGCATCGGCCTGTGTGATGTACTCAAATGACTCGGCCAATAGCTGGCTCCGATCGATCAACATCTCATGCAACTCATGGTAGTCATCCCTCCCTTCTGGAAACATCATCAACGCCAAATTACGCCTTGACTCAAAATCCAAAATATCCCGGTGTTTCAGTAACCAACAGAAGCTCTCCTGCCACTTGGCATGCCTTACCAGAGCATTTAGTGGGACCCTGTGCGCAGTGAGAACTGAGAGAAGGGTCGTCTCTGCATCCTCGTATATGTCAGAGAAATAATTGAGTTCAGTTAGTACAAGAAGGATGCAAGATGGTCCCAGTAAATGGGTATCGCTCTCTCCTACAACACTCTTCCCATATGTCAGGTCAGTGTTTAGCTTCTTCAAGCACCAACTGACCTTCTCTAATAATTCCTTGTAGGTAGAATAGAGAGCATGAATCCAACCATCCAACTGTCTATGAGTATTATTACTGCTACTTGAGCTACTGCTACTAGTACTACATGCGTTCAGGTTGGAGTAATACAGTACACGAGGCATCGGACCCACTCCACCCATCCAGTCCTGAATCTGCATCCGTAATGCACGCATGAACTTGGAGAACTCCGTTAAATCCTTGGAAGAAATGAGCATGGACTCTGAGGAGAGACCTGCTATTACTATTTCAGCCATTTCTTTTGCAAAGGGAAGCAACTGAGGTATAGCACTTGATGGCTGACGAAAAAGTCCTACTGTTCTGCACTCCTGAAAATCTAACAGGGTTGCAACTGTGCCCCTGCACGACTGGTACAGAAGGTCCCTTCTTCCAGCTGTAGAGCTTAACAACCGACAGAACTCTAGTAGAATAGGTAAGCATTTAACCTGGGAGTCTTTTTGCTGATTGGGATCATGGGTAAAAAGCCGGATGGATCGATCAGCAACTACACGAACAGGAGCGCTGGTATGTGAGAGGTAGAACTTTACCAACGCAACAGGTGCGCCTGAGAGGAGAAAAACATCGAGATGATCTGATAGCTCCTTCTCGGGTATCTGCATCCGACAGAGGGATAAGAACTCCTTCACGAGTGAATCCAACAAATATGGGTCGCGCGGGTGGCAAATATCATTGGCGAGCTGCCACGCACGGGGACAACGGGTTGATCGGAGCCGGGCAGTGAGATGAAGAAGCGAATCGGGTTGGACCTTACAGGAGGCAAGGGTTTCTTCACCTTGAAGCTGTCGACCTTGATAGATCAAACGGTAATCAGAAGGCGGAGACTGTCTACAGAAGCGCTCGATGACGGAGTTGACGTCGTCCGAGGGGTGCGCATGTACGACTAGGGTTTTGGATGAGGTACGCACGAAAAAATGGAGAGGAGGCATCACTAAAGGGGAAGAAGGGTAAACATTACTGGAGGGGTTGGAGACCAGACAGGTACGAGAGATAGACGAGGTAGAGGTGGGGCTAGCGGTGGTATCGTCGAGCTTCCGCTTGGAAGGGAGGTGGCGGCGGGAACGCGCAAGGGCTGCCGAGAGAGAGGCGGACATGAGTTGGAATAGCAACGACGAATAACGAGATGTTACAACATCGAAGATCCAATTCCGATTGAGAGATTGATTTGGGGGTTTTGCTCGGAGAAAATAGAGGAAATTTTTTTTTGAGGAGGTAAGAAAGAAAGAGACCGGGTCTAAATAGTAAATGAGCGCCGCGGGTGCGAACGAGTGCGTATCCTCTGAGATATCTCAACTTTTGCGTGACCGACGTGTTCCGTGCCTATTCGGGGGTGATGTAGGGGTCCAGTATTATGTGTGCTTTGAGATTCGTGTAGTACGTATTTAAACGGTTGAGATTTTCCATAAAGTCACGCAAAGTTTGAGATATCTTAGAGGATACGAATTCGGTGCGAATCGAGTGAGAATCACTTTTAGATTTTATGTTGCTTGACTTGGTAATAATATTCTGTTGCAAGTCTAAGACATTCATTAGAAATTTAGAATATAACCGTGGCATACTCGTAGTCTCGTAGATATCAAAAGAGTGAAGAGAATTTGATTAAGCAGCCAGTCACGTGACGGGGGACTGAGGGCAAATTACAGTGAGCATTTTAATTGGGTTTGATAAAATGTTGCGACTATGACCCTCTCTTGGCTTGGATTGCTTGGCCTCCAAGTTTATTACCTTCATTCGTATATTAAAAAGTAGCATGATATCCATAGCACTAACTACAAAATTGATTGGATAGAATTCAAACGACTAATTTAAACTGTTCAAACCGATTTACTTTATGAGTAATGTATTTACATGCAAATTTTTTATATTGTCTATTTATTTTAGTATCAAATTAAGTGGTCAAAATTGTTGAAAAATGAATGCATTAGAATTAACTTAAAAACTCACACATTTAACCACTTGATTTGATACTAAATAAATTTGAAAAATTATAAATTTTGCATATAACGCACAACTAATAAAATAGATAGGTTTGAACAGTTTGGATTCACAGTTTGAAGTTGATTCGATAGTTTTTGAAATTTGTGTTACATAAGTTGAAATGACACTGATATCATACTAGTCAGACTCATTAAAGAAGACGTAGATGTTTTGATATGTTAATATTTTTTTTTATTAAAAGATGAAATTTCATATTAAATATCAATTATTTGATTATGTATTTTGATTTTAAATATCTTTTGTATTTTTCTAGTAGAATTGGATGTCAAGTCACCAAACTATTTAATACCCTCGTTTTTATAACAGGTGATTTTTTCAATATGGGTTTCAAACCTATGACATTCCACATAGAGATTATGTGTCTTTGCCACTAGATCAAAAGTTAATTCTTTTTTTTGTATATTTATTTATGTGTAAAAGTCTAAATTTATTTAAACACGTACTTGCTATACATATAAATTGTATCATTTTTTTTATTGGTCCTTATTTCTTTCTATTTTTTAAATATTATTTTAGAAATTTTTGAATTGATTGATCATGTCTCATTTTCTTTCTATTTTATGTATTATTGAAGGAATCTTATTTGTCTGTAATTTAAATTTTGATGAAATATATCATTTGTATGAAAAAAAATTGTTCTCTTATAATAAATCTCCGTGTTGCAACGGATACGATACTAATAAAGAATTAAAGAGTGTTGCTTGCGCTGTTGTTCACAATTTCGTTTATATCAATTAATTCTTTCACTGCAATTGAATGGTTGAAAACAAATGCAATATTTAGAAAAATGAATAATACTCCAGTAATCACACTTAATATGATTATTTAAAGTTAAAAATAACACACTCTTATTACAAGAACGGTTATAATTTTCATTTTAATTTTAATTTTCAAGGGGATCGTGGAAGTATACCCCACACAAAGCCATGATACCGACATCCGGAAAAGCAGCATGGATTAGAGAGTCTGGTTAACAGGTTCAAGTGCCAAAATATTCACAAAGACGATTAATATGTATTAAAACTAAGTAACTAATTAATTAAAAAAATGTTTTTAAACATTCTTTTATGTCATACTAAAAGCTTTTGTGAGGCTACGATATTATATATATACCGTAGATTGGTTATATCAAGGTTCTAAATAGCAATTATCGTGCCACTGCGGAAAAATTAAAAAATATATATATTATTGCGAAAAGCGTAGTAGAAGATACATGCACAATTATTTTTTCAAAAATTATATTCTATCTTTCTACTAATTATCAACATTATCTATAGTCTTATAGAAGTATAGAATAATAGAACAATAAGTAACACTAAATTGATTAAAGAATTATAATATTCATAAACCAATACAAAGTCAAAATTGTTATTCAAAATATCTCTAGTAATATGATAAACTATTTTTTTTTCTATATAAAATAACATAAGCATCATAGTATAAACTATCTATATTTTTCTTTTAAAAAATAAAAACAATCTCGATCTTGAAAAAAATGTGGTTCATGTAAGAAATTTTCAATTTGTATTTTTAAATAAAAACCTAGATATCATGGTGTTACACGCTATTGCAGACCACTATTAGTAATAGCGGTACATTTTCACATTTTGTCATGCATATTTGTTTTTTTTTTTTATTATTATTCATAATTTCTACATTTTTTTTCTCAACAATATATTTTTTAAGAGATCAACGGTATTGTAACTATTATTTCAATTTTTACCTTATTGGTGTGAAGCAATTTTCTTTTTATTTCAATTAGTATTTTTAATTATTTTTTGGATATAGATTTTGAAATTAAAAACTAATGACTAATTTAACTAATAACATTAGTATAGATGCATATGGAATATATTTTTTTGAAAAATATTTTTTTATCAAATTTTTTTCAACTTTTTATACAAAATAAGTTTTTATTTAGTATCCGATTAGTTGATGGGTTTGAACTCGATTGACTATTTGAATCTAATTAGTGTCCTACTCTGACCGAAATCATGGATCCACCTTGGCTATTACCACTATAACAGTCATAGCTGAAATAACACACTTTCATCTCATAACTTAGCATATAAGGTCCGCAAATGCTATGTAGCATGCTATCTAGAACATTGGTTCATACTATGAATCAATATATTTTTTTAAAATTCATACAGTCAATATAAACCATTCAACATGATCTCCATATAAAAATTAACCTTAAGACTAAATTTTTTATTATTGTTTAGAATGGGTAAAAAATCACTATTTTTGAATAGTTTAAGAATTTTAGATCAAGTGATTTTTATCTATTAAAAAAATAAAATAAAAAAAACTATAAAATTTGATCTACAATTACTTTTTATATGAAGATCATACATAATGCAATCAACAATTTGAACTTTAAAAATAAAAATACATAGTACAGACCAATATAAAATCACTCTAATAATTTTAACAATTATGGAGTAAATAATATTAAATTTCTCTATCCATTTAATTCATCGCAATTTTTTATTTTCCGAAGACATTTAATCCTTTGGTAAATTGTATTAAAATTTATTCGATTCTATATATCATTGCATGTAGATATTGACATTGCCGCATTAATTTTACTTTCCTGCGATAGACTTTGAAATATACGTTCTAAATTCTAAACCGATTAATCACATATCACCGTAAGTTTGTATAGTTACGAAAGAATTCAAAATTAAGCATTTTGAGTAGAATCAATCTTTTTATAACTTTTTTAATAAAGAAACAAATGTTGGAGAATCACAAAGTTCAAACAACTGTATCTTATCTAGAAATCAAACAATTTTATCTCATTTAGAGTCAAACACTTACACACCGGAGAAGGAGAAGCAGTTCTTCACCTTAATTTAATGACCGTCCTATACCAAAAATATCAAAATATAAATTATAAGTGTGAAACATAATACCTGATTCCATGAATATTTTCATAGAATAACTCGATCCTTCGAGAGATCACCAATCGTTTCCGTGAGCGCGAGACTAAACTCTAATAGCAAGAAGCCCTTCTTGTCATTTTGTTGTATGGTTATAGGAATTGATCTTTCAAGACGGCAAGACTTGACCTTTGAGAGATCATCTCCAATTTCATTAATGGATCTCTCATCTCTATTTTTTGATGGTGGAAGAATAATAGAAGGTACACATATCTGTATTTTCTATAGATAACTTCTTTTAGAATATGTGTTTTTTGTTATATATTGTGTCATGGGACCAATCCTTATATAGACTAACTCTAAATTTGACGAACCAGATTTAGATATCCAATAATTTAGACGTTTATATTAGACATTTAAAATTAGATATCTAGATTTAATTAGATGAGAACCTATTCCACATTTAGTGGTTATTCTTAATTGCAAATCTTTTAATCAGTCCATCAATGAGTAAGAGTTTTACTTATATTGTTTTATACGTATCGTTAATTCATATTAGATCACTTTAATTAAACAATCATACATTACAGTATACAACTCATAATTACATTACATGTATGCTCAACGTTGGATAATCCAACAACAAAATCAAGTGGAAATCATATATATGAATAATGAATTGAAGTCCAGATTGCTAATTGCAAATCCTGCAACGTTATAATGTTAATTCTTTTCACCTATTTAGAAAATAATGTTAATTTAACACGATTATATATATATTTTAAGGGTCCAATCCTCAAAAGAAAAATACAACTATCAAAATGACTGACAAAATTATATTCAATACTGCACTCAGCCGCTCATTTTGTTCGTAAAAATTAAATGGACATTTACAAAAGAAAAATTATCTCAAGTCAATATGCGCTTAAAAATGTATACAAGTCTAAATAAAAAAAAATACCAATCTCCTAGAATTTTTACAATTAATATAAATTAAAGGGCCAAACAAAAATTATTGAGATACCTTTTTAATTTCTAATTTCTTTAAAACTCTACGGAGAGTATTTACGGAAAAAATTCTCTTTTTTTTCTTTTTCTTTGCAATGCAACATGCCCGTAGGCTTATTATTTCATCTGAGCTTCCAAGTTACAGAGTTTCGCATATTACAACTGATATCATAGATACTGGTACTGTAATGCCTGTTCTAAACACACTTATTATAATTTAAATATTGGATAGGAGTTTTCAGTAAACCCCTCACTCAACCTACTACCTTTCTTAGTTAGATGATCAGCCACGCAATTAATTTTGGCTTCTCAGAATGTGCCTCCACTCATATTCATAATCTTTTAGCAACCTCCATGTATCATTTATCTCTCTATAAGCTCTCCAGTCGGGCATCAATTGGTGGGTGCAGCTCCACTTTAGCTAGCTCTTGATTATCTGTATAGAAAAATACAAGAAGGCAAATTAAAGCTCTTGACAGTGTATCGCCTCTTTTAAAGCCACTTGCATTGGAGAGCATACGACACTCAGCACAGCTCTATATATTTCCATGGAGGCTTTTCCAAGAGGCAAAAGCCATACTGCAAATGAGATGTTAACTGATATTAAGCATCATTATAGGCTTATATCTTTAACAGGGAATATGGCACAAAATATCCTGAAGAAACCTTCAATTCTTCGTGGATCCAATGCGGATAAATACTATGTTTAATTATATTCAGAATGAGTCGTTTTCTTACTTTGCTGTACTTCTGGGCGTAGTAATAAGATTCATGAATTATTTGTGAATTAAATTCAAATAATTTGTATTTTTGGTGATGTAGAATTGAACGTCAAATTATTCAATTGACTGAATTAAATATGAATAATTTGTGAATTTTATGAATTTTTCCTAAATTTTATCTGAACTTTTCCCAGATTTTTTTTTTATGCTCTCTGATCCGGATAATTCCAAATCATTCCCGAATTATACCCGAATTATTCATGGATCACGAATATTTAATCTCACCGAACCGAACCGAACCCAAATAATTCATTTGTCACAATGCTGTTGGGCTAGTTTTGATCCGTTACACTGATAGATACTTTATCCATATTTCAGAAGATCTTGAACTGAAAAATCGAAGAAAAACATAAAGCATGTCGGTGAGATGAGAAGGATTAGTACACATCCGTTACAAGTTAAAATATAATATAATTAGCCCTCCTCATAAAGCATGTCGGCGTACTTAAAAATTCATAAAAAAAAATAGTAATATGAGCCCTCTTTAGGTTACCATTTGGATCCAACAATTATTAGTCAACATGTCATTTTTTTATTTGTATTTTCCATTGTAACTTATTGTTATTCTACTTTTTAAATAATTTTTATAATATTTTTGATACCACTTCTTCTTTAGAGAGACAAGGTCCGCCACATTAAATGTCATAGTTTTAACGGCTATTCTACATTCTGATAATATCTAGTTATCTACTATCTAATTTCTCTAATTTTTTTAGAACCTCATACGGAGAATTTTTTTTCTTCTTTAGAAATTAATAAAAAGAAGAGAGAGAAACAAAAAGAGTATATTAAGATTTTAATTGATAGAAAGCTCGATAGGAATCCTACCGATCTTAAAAATAAAAAAGTTTAGAATAGTATGAAATTCACCGATCTTAACTCAGATTAGAAAAAAAAATTTGATCGGTACTATTCAAATTGATATAAGCAATATAAATATTTTAATCAAATTATATATTATAATAATATGAATCATGATTTGATTCAAATTAAAAATTGCTTCAAAGTTTTGATCGGTAATTTCCTTACTGATATAAACTTCAAATTTTTTCGGTTCTGCATTTTTGGCTAGTGTTGCCGTAAAAAACTGAAATGAAAATTAGAAATGAGTTAGAATTGGTATATTTTATACCGTTTTAAACTTTTTAATTTTTAAAATTGACTGAATTTCTACCAATCTTTCTACCAATTAAAATTATAATATATTCTTTCTATTTCTCTCTCTATCTTTTTATTAATTTCTACGGAAAAAAAAAATTCCCCTCATACGTCTTGTGAGATTTGAATCCGTTTTCTATGGTGAAATGACAATGGCGAGCGATTGGTTAGTCATGTATTGTAAATGTCATAATCTGACTATAATAAATCAGATTGACGATTTAAACAAAATTCAATTTAATTATCTGATCCATTTACATTCTTAAGAAGAAGATATCCAATTGCCCATTTTGACACCGATTAAACGGTAAAAAACAATTAACATTTGCTTAATTAGCTTTTGTTTTGTCATTTTATTTGGATAGAACACTGCAACCAAAATCAGTTTATAACGATTTTTATATTAAAGAATTTGAGTTTAAAATCATGGACATTGCTGCTATGCGGATAGAGTTCATGTTAATCAATTGTACAATTTAATTCCGATAAAAACTGATTGAAGTAAATTTGATTTGATTTTCAAAAATAAAACTGAACCAACTAAATTTAACTTATAAACCGAATAATTAACAACAATATCAAAATAATGAAAATAAATTTCAGTTTTTTCGGTTTAACTGAAATAAGATATTAATCATAAAAATAAAAAATTAGAAGCTCAATCTTTGTCCAAGTATTATGGACTCAAAACAATGTAATTATTTATTATTTTCACTTCTTATATTTCACAGCCAGTCTAAAGCCTTTTTCTTTTCTTTACCTAATGCTCAAAACCTGTTTTATATCATCTTTGCCTATTCAGTGATTTCTTTAAAAGACTGAAATTCAGTCGGTTCAGTCCAACCGGTTTAAAAAAAATTCTAAACTGGACCAAACATAATTAACCAAACTAAATAAGAAATGAACCGAACAAATTGATTTAAACCGAAAAACTAAACTGTTTAATTTAAACTTTCTCGTTTCGTTTTAAAACCAATTAAACTGGATTCGATGAGATCGAAGCGCCACAACCCTTGACCGCGTGTTGGTCAGGCAGACTGAGCACCTATGGGCTACGGATAATATAGCGATGGCTGAAGAATAATTATGGATAATTGGGTATCAATCATTGTTCTATAAAACACCTGTTTAGACTAATTAATCAGTCGATTAGTCGTTGGTGACCAAACTGTCATAAATTTTTCCAGCTAATTAGATAATTATTTTTGAATATGACCAATTATTTCTGATTATTTCCTATTAATTATTTGGTATTGCTTTGTCCGTCCGACCAACGCATACCGTTATTTATTTATTTTTATTTTTTGAGGGATCAATTAACTCATTTATACAGTGGTGTGTGGCAGAATGAAAGGGCCCAAAACTGTAGCGGCTATTTTAAAGATGCGTAATGGGTGTTGAACTCTCTTTTTCAGCCTACTTGCAAAGTTACATGGCCTACAAAGAGATTTAGGGGGCCTGAATTGACAGATAAAAAAATTAAATAAATAAATTATGATCGGACTTATAATTTTGTTTCGGATTTATACACAAATTCAACGCGTTATATAGTACCCTATATTATTTTCAGGTATAAATTTCAATTTATACAAAATTCATAAATTATTTATAATTTATATCTAACTGGGTTCAAGTATCTCATTTCTTTCATGCCCTGTTCGCGATTTTTTTTTCATAAATCATAATTACTAAAACGAATTTTACGGAACCAATATGATTGGTTTTCTTTTTTCAAAAACCATAAGGACCACATGGTCCCTATGATCTCCAAAATTACATTTTTTTCAAACCGTAGGGATCATACGGTCTTCCTTTTTTTTTTCTTTTTCTTTTAAGAAAAAAACAGAAATATTTTAAATTTTTGTATTAAAATATTAGAAATATTGAATATATTTCTTTGAAAATAGATGAAATATAATATAATTTGATTTATTAGAAAGATTGCAACAAATAACCCGGATCAATATTTTTCAAGTCGGATTTTTCGCAACTGTAAGAAAAATTAATATATTTCTTTATGTGTTATTGGAAAAAAATAAAAATGATTAGATTCTGAGTTATTGATCCCGGTTTAAAAGTCACTTCTAGGCAATTCAGAAAATATTATGATCCTTCTAGTACATTTAATTTATGAAAAGTTGTATCTATTTTTGAAAAAAAACAAAAATTTTAAGTTATTTAATGATTGTTATTCAAAAAGAATTCTCAAAAATAGATATAACTTTTTCTGGATTATCTAGAAGTAACTTTTGAACTGAGATCAATAACTCAGAATCTAAGCATTTTTATTTTTTTTCAATAACACAAAGAAATATATTAATTTTTCTTACAATCACGAAAAATCCGATCTAAAAAATATTGATCCAGATTATTTGTTGTAGTCTTTCTAATAAATCAAATTATATTATATTTCATGTATTTTCAAAGAAATATATTCAATATTTCTAATATTTTAATACAAAAAATAAAAAAAAAATTATTTAAAAAAAAATGGTAAGACTGTATGGTCCCTACGGTATGAAAAAATGTAATTTTGGAGGCCGTAGAGACCATACGGTCCTTGTGATTTAAAAAAAAAAAAAAAACATTCATATTAATTCCGTAAAATTTGTTTTATTAATTATGATTTATGAAAAAAATTCTCTATTCGCGTCTCACAAAACTATAGCGGCTATTTTAAAGATGCGTAATTGTTGACAATTATTGCGTATATTGATCCACCCAAAACACAAATTTACAATTGTCGACCATCTTAAACTTTCGTCTTATTATCCGAACCTTAAAAAAAACACAATTATTATATGATACACATTCCATGATTGAAATTAATATTGAGGAGGGTTCAAATGCCTCCATTTTTTGTGCCTCCATTATGCCTCCATTTTTAAAAAACTTTAATAACTCAAGATTTAAATATTAAAATTCAAAATAAAACCGTTGGATATGAACTATATCATTTTATCTATGCACATGTAAAAAAATTATGGCATTTCAACTTTGTTTTGATTGTCATCTTGAGCTTATAAAAATGTATACAAATATGAATAATTTCTAGACGTTAATTTTTCAACTTATTGATTCATATAAAAGCAAAATCAAAATGTGATAATTTTTTATGGGCATATAGAGAAAATAACATAGATTACATCTAACAGTTTTATTATGACGTTTAAGTTTTGAGTTTTGAGTTATTTAAGTTTTTAAAAATAAAGGCATGATGGAGGCACAAAAATTTGGAGGCATTTGAACCCTCCTCATTAATATTTATTAACTATTTTTAAAGCACATATTATAATTATTGTACAATACATGACTATTGCATAATGAATACTTTTTTGTTTTAAAAATCAAAATCAAAAGCAATCTAGTAGTTGGTGGTGGTCAAACCGTCAAGGAATTTTCTGATTAATTGGCTGATTTTTTTTAATTATGATCAATTATTTTCGATTAATCACCTGGTATTTGTCAAACAAGCACATACCGTTATTTAAAACACTGCTCTCGATACAAGTGCTTCATGTATAGCAATAAATTTATATGTTAATTTTAATGCGTTAAAATTAACTTATACAAGTGTCTTCGGATAAAATTACATGCCTTATTTACTGCATAATATATATTTAACTAGAGGAGATTTCAAATGTCTCTATTTTTTGTGCCTCTATTTTTACAAACTTAAATAACTCAAAGTTTAAAACTTAAACATGAAAATAAAACCGTTAGATTTGATCTATGTTATTTTCTTTATATGTCAATAAAAAAAATATCATATTTTGGTTTTGCTTTTATATGAATCAATAAATCGTCTATAAATTATTTGCATTAGTATACATTTTTACAAGCTTTAAGATGACAATCAAAACAAAATTAAAATACTATAATTGTTTGCACGTGCATAGATAAAATGATGTAGTTCATATTCAATAATTTTAGTTTAAATTTTGAATTATTAAAAATGAAGTCGGAGGCAAAAAAAAAAGAGGACCCTCCTCATTTAACTATTATAAAATACATGTTTGTTTTATTTTCAGAAAAACAATTGAAAGCAGTTGAAAAAGTATCCCAAAAGGACTTGGATAAAATCATAAAATTATGTTCCAAACAGTTGTAACTTATTCATCTCATTTATCTAGGAAATATCTCGAACTCTAGATTGACTAGGACTAATTGTACTATATATGGTAAAACGACAAAGCGTGTATACATGTAGCAACCTTAAATAAATGCACATTTATTCCAACCAAACATAGAACTTATCAGTGTTTTAATATTTCATTCTTATTCGGTATTTGGAAAGCTATCAAATACCGAATATACGATATGCGGCCAAATATTTAAATTTTCAAATTAAAAAGTTATAAGTATTAACTCTAATAAATATAAATAAACATTACAAATAAGCATAAATAAAACATAAGTTCAAATTTAAATAAATAAAATTATAACTTATTCGGTTCTTATTTAAATTCTTATTCTCTATTCGGAAATATTCAGTTCATATTCAGTTCTTATTCGGATTCTCATTCTCTATTCGGAAATATTCGATTCATATTCGGTTCATACTCGGTTCTTATTCTGATTCTTATTCTTTATTCGGAAATATTCGGCCGAATAGATAATATACGAAAAAACATATTCGGCCAAATATTAAACCGAATACTCATTTTCTATTCGGTTTCCAACTGAATACAAATATTCAGCCTAATATTTGACCGAATAGGCTGATTTTTAAAACACTGGAACTTATGAAGCGATAGGATGACAATCAAACATAGCTCATTAGCTCGTCATGTATATTCGAAAGATGTTGACGTGGCAAATCTCCTTCCTGTATATATATATATAGCCTGAAGTCACTAATGCGTCAATGTTGCGCATACAACCCTCAACGAATTTTCAGCGTGAAAATATAGTGTTTGAAAAAAACGGCCGGGGTCGTGTAAATATTGCTTAATTGGCGAATGTTATTTAAATCTTAGGATAAAATTACCATTTACCATACCATCATTGTACGCATAGTAATATTTCCATATACGTGGTAGTGACATCAACATAACATTTTTGTTACTAGCATTATTTCCATTCATTATTGTTTCTGAATTATTAGATGGGTTCACTTCCAACAACAACAAAAAAAATCAATAAATTATCGAATTGATTATTGAATAATGAGAGCCAATTTTTAAGATTTTATGAAAAGAATGTAACATATTCTTTTTACCGGTAAAACTTAGAGTGAGTCTATGGTACTATGCATATCACGGGTTGTTACCATGTTACGGTTTTATATTTGAGTTTTCAAATCCTAACGGTCGATCCGAACCGTTCATCTTGTTCTCCATATTAATATGTGTTTGGAGACCAAATTTTACATTTTTTTGAAAATCTTTTACTATTTTTTCAGATATTTAGAAAATCACTTGATCTGAAAATTCTGGACCATCCAAAAACAGTGATTTTCAATAAATCTAAACAAATAGTAAAAAAATTTCAAAAAATGTAAAAATTGGTCTCTAGACACATATTAATATGGAGAACAAGATAAACGGTTTGGATTGGCCGTTAGAATTTGAAAACTCAAATATAGAGAACAAGATCGATGAATGGTTCGGATCGACCGTTAGGATTTTGAAAACTCAAATATTGACCCGTAGCACGGTAACAAATCATAATATGCATAGTATCATAGACTCACTCGTAAAACTTATCCAAAGAGTTTTGGAGAAAGTCTGGATCTAAATAGTCCGATCAATGTCAAAATTTGTACGGAGGTTTAGATTAATAGAATCACAGGAATGTCCAGATTTAATGAGTTTTAAATATATCTGTACAAATTTTAAAACAGATCATACAGTTGAAATCCGATTTTGAATAAAATTTGTCCAACTCTTTAGACAAAATTCCAATTATAGGTGCATGCATGAGATCAATACACACTTAGCAGACACATGCATGTACCTTGACATTTTGTTTGCCCATATTTATATATAGAAGTTATCTGTAAGATATATAAAGGATGATATTTTTTAAAAGAGAGAACACTGCTTGATAATGACTTATGTTGACAATTTGAGCTATACATCTGTAAATCGATTCAAATAAGATTGAAAATTAAAAGAATAAATTTATAGATATATTGTGATACATATAAATAAAGTACCAATCAAAACTCATGCAATTTAAGTATCATTTGACGATTCATGAAGAACCATTAATTTCAAATAGTAAAAAGTTTCAAATTACTTGAAGACCAGCAAAAAATAAATCAAATATATATCATATCTGAGGAGAGCTCCAATACTTCATATTTTTCATACTTTATCATACTTCATATTTTATATCTTTATTTTCAAAGTTCAAATTGTTGATCCGAGCTGCTCAACATAATATTTATACTAAAATACGTATGGAGATAAAATTTTATATTTTTTGAATTTTTATTATTAATTTTTAAGATAGATACAAATCACTGTTTTTGAATCATTCAAAGAACAATGATTTTCTACCCATCTTAAAAAAATAGTAAACTTTTTTTCAAAAATTATAAAATTTCATTCCTAATCATATTTTAGTATGAATATCACATTGAATTGTTCGGATCAACAATTTAGACTTTGAAAACAAATATATAAAATATAAGGTATGATGATGTATGAAAGGCGCGAGGCATAGGAACCATCTCTATCATATTATTATGTCAATAATTGAATTTAAATAAACAATTTTCAATTAATCCCTCTTATTATATAAAAGGGGAGGACAATGCTGTGTGAATAGAAAAATGCGTTGTGTCAATACCGGTATATATAAATGGAAGATCTGTACTAAAATTCCAATTAAGCAATTTGATTTGTTAATTGATAGTTAAGTACACGACTTTGCATGTGTGACATTATAAGAATGAAAGGAGCGGTCAACGGTTATGGATCAAATCAAGATTCAAGACTGACGAAGGCGTGGCAACATCCGAAGATAAAAGGAGTTGGAATTTGGAAATGAGCAGGAAATATCAATATAAAAAAAGTCTAAATTCTAAACGAAGGAAGGAATCGCCTGATTCGCCACCTGACGGTACATTCACATCATCCCTACGTCACTAATTATAGAGAGAATTCTACCTACGCTCACTTTTATTCCAAAGATTAAGATGAGTTAGTTAAATATCATCACCAGCCTTTTAGAGGTTTCTAAATCGAGGTTGGCTAAACTATAAATCAATGATTGATACATAGCACTTTATTATATTAAGTAATTTTTTGTGATTTTCGAAGTTTAAACAGTGTTCAACATGTTCTCTGTATTAAAATGTGTTTGAAAATCAAATTTTGAAATCTTTTATATTATTTTTGAATTTTTTTAAGTCACTATTTTCAATTTTTTTTAATATTATTTATCATATTAAAACAGTGATTTAAAAAAATTTCAAAATAAATAGTAAATTTTTCCATAAAATGTAAAATTGGGTCTCCAATCACATTTTAATATGGCGAGCAGGTTAAGTACTTCAAATTGATTATTTAAGTTTTAAAATTGCAAAGATCCACTTCACATAACCAAGTGCTCTATGCCAATGCTGGTATATTAACCAATCTCCTCTAAATCATATCTATCATAGTGACTAAAACACTATATATTTAATCTTCGTAATACTGATTCGAACCGCTGAAATTTTGCTGGAAATTAAAATTTACATTTTAAAAATTCTTTTAAATGCATAGGGAGAAAATTTATTGATCTAAAAAAAGTTCTGGATCATATATTAGCTATGATTTTCTCCATATTTTTAAGAACAAATGTAAAAAAATAATAATTATGTCCACCGTAGTTGGTTAAGAAAATGTCCTCCGTGTGAATGATCGCAGATTCGAAATTAAATAATTTAAGAATTTTGATCCTTCAATATAAAATACAAAAATAATTATAAAATTTGAATACGTAAAATACATTAAGCGGTACTAACCGGTTGTGCAAATTTTTGCTCAGGAGCGGATCTACTGTAGCATTGGGGGGACGCGGGGGGGGGGGGGGGGGGGGGGGGGGGGGGGGGGGGGGGGGGGGGGGGGGGGG